>OVBE01016845.1:0-10728 GCA_900406425.1 Iberis pinnata | reverse complement strand
ATACCTCATCCGCCTGATCTTTGTTGCGTGATGGAGAGAATCTTGGAGGTTGATTGTATTCTTGCTCATCAAACCTCTGCAAAACATTCTCATACAAAAACAAAATTTTTTTATCAAAATGACTTCCTAAATATATTGAACAGTTTTCAGATTTTAGGAAACTTTATTAAAAATTTAGGAAACATCCTTTAAAAATTAGGAATACTTTCCTTAGTTTTTATTAAAGTGACATACCTTGTCTTGTTATATGAACATTTTTAAAATTATAATTTTACCTAATTGAACCCTAAAGAACATTAACTATATTTACACTTTTCGGTTTTCAGAATAATACATGTGAACGATAATTCACATACCTCATCTTCCTGATTTTGGTTTCGTGATGGAGAGAAACTTGGATGTTGATTCTGTTCTTGCTCATCAAACCTCTGCAAAGCAATTTCATACAAAAACAAAATTTTTATCAAAATGACTTCCTAAATATATTGAATAGTTTCCAGATTTTAGGAAATTTTATAAAGAAATTAGGAAAGAACATTTAAAAATTAGGAAAACGTTCCTTAGATTTTATTGAAGTGACATACCTCGTAAGTTTGATCTCTGTAGTTTCCTGGAGAGAATCTTGAAGGAGGCTGAACGCCTTCTTGAGCATCAAATCCCTGCAAATTATTATGCATAGGAAAAACTAGTTAAAATCATTCACAAAATGAAAAAGGAAAATTAAGTTGTTAAATCTTAAATTTTTTTAAATAAACCTTGTTTCCCTTCAGTTCTTCAATCTTTTCTTCTAGTTTATCAATGCGTCCTTCAATCATAGAAAAATGGCCAGCCATGATGCTGAAGCCTTCCGTTATCATCTTGGACATATTTTTTATTTCTGTCGCTAATGATTCTGCAGGATTTGGATATCACTGCAGGTTGCTTTATCCCTCATTTGCGGAAAACGGTTTTTTTGATATATTTCTTCCATTGCCAGCCCGATGTCTACCGAGCCTCTCTCCCAATCTGCTCCAGTAATTCGATAACCTTTCATTACCGTTTCTATTATTGATTTGAAATCATCATCGTCCTCATCATCCAAGGAAACTGAATCCCCTAGATCATCCTCTAGTGGTGGCAAGATGCAGGTTACTTTTATGCCACTTTTACTCTCGACTTCAGCTATTTCTTTTATTGACGTACTCTCAGTTTCCCTGTATCTTAGGCATATGAAGCTGTTTGTTGGTGCTAAGAGATCCATTTTGCTGAATTTTTCTTCTAGATTTGGCACCAAAGCAAGAAGCCATAGATGTATAGCCAATGGGAACCCATGTGCATCATACTTTGGCTTTGTCACATTTCCATGTTTTGTGACCTTCTTCACTGATTCTAAAAGGATCTCATAAGCATCCTTTCCCCAAGGATGCTTCATCAAATTTCTTACATTCCTTGCAATCATAACATTGGAAGAAGGGAATTGATAAGCTTTGTACCTTTGTAAGAAAACTCCTTCTATTATCATTAGCATTCCTAAAGAAAACTTCTCTTCATTTGAACGGTTTTCTTGCATAAGTAATGCTTTGATATCAGCAAGGTCATGCTTTTCACCGAGTTCTGGCCAATTAAAAGTGGGTGCTTCAGCATCTGTACTTTCTTCTTGTTGACATGGTAGGCTTGTTACCATGCGGAACTCTCTCATTGAGAACCGAAGTGGTTGGCCTGCGAAATAGAACCATAACTCGTTGTCCTTGTTTGTCACTAATCGCCTACATAGCATATAGTGGACAATCTTTGCTGAAAATTGAAGCTTTCTTTTTTCGTTAATTATTGGACCAAGAAACGTCCCTTTGATTCTGTTGAAGATGTCTTCTCCAACCGTATTTTCAACCCTTGAAACTACGGAAAGTGATCCGTATTGATTAATTACTGCATAATGATTTGGTAAATTCACGGATAGTGAAAAGGAATCTCCCATATTATTTCACCTACAAAAATTTGTAAGAGATTAAAATTAGCTTATGGTTTTTAGGAAACGGTTCCTAAATCGAAGAAAAATCTTCCTAAATTTTAGCTAAACATTCCTAAATTTAGCAAAACATTGCAAATTTCATGAAAGGGTTCTTAAAACATTGAAACCTCAAAACATAATCACATTTTTACAAGCATATCATTGCACCATCAAAGCACTACAATAGTACGAGAGAAGGATGCAGCAAAACTAGCTATTGAACATGCTCCACCAATCACAATAAACATGCCCAAGAAATTAGCTAGCTATTGAACTAGCTAATGAACTAGCTATTGAACATGTTTAATCACTTCTATCAGTAAATATTTGGAAGCACCAAGATTTGGTCTTAGATGTGCAGTGAGTGTGTGTGCTTGTATGGGACAGAGAGAAAGAGTCACAAGAGACATAGCTAGAGAATGCAGTAAATAAAGTGGTCTTTTTCTATACTCTCCACTAGTTTTGGAAGTTAAGTCTAGACCCATAAACCAGTTTCACTTTTAATTTTTTAAAATATATAATTACACATGTGTATGCATTGCATCAGTTAGTGCGCACACATATACAAATGTGTCATCATTAATGATTTTAAACATCTCCACAAGCGGCATTTTCTTGAATATGAACCACCAATATTTATATTAAAAAATTAGAGATATGAGTTTAAGAGTTTTGGTGGATTGTTTATACCTTTTGAAGTAGTGAGAAAAGATGAGAGGAGGAAGAGTTGTCAAAAAGTAGTGTGTGAATCTCTCCAGAAATAGAAAGTGCCACTGCAACATCAACTTCAGAAGGTCTAATCTCCAAAAAGTCAATACCTGCTCATTCACATTGCTCCAAAAGTCAATAATCATCAAAAGCTAAAAGCCTGATTCTTTCTTCTTCATCATCGGATAATTCTTTTCCTACTTCTACTAAATACTAGTTTGCCTAAAGCTACATCCAAGCAAGAGAACACAAGATATATGAAACAACAGACAGAAGAAATCCAAAATAAATGTGAACAAAACAAGCAAATATAAAAAAGTCTTGGTTTAAACCATAACTGAAACGCAACTGTAGTCTCCAAAATTTGCAATATATGGAGACTTTGAAATCATTTTATTTGTTTGGATTTTGTCTCCTAAACCACACAGCAACATACACATAATCTTTCATCAAAATTCAATGAAAGATTAAGTACCACATACATTTTATTGAAACTGAATTCTATAAAGCAATTATAATCTTATTATACATAGCAGAGACAAACAAAATAGACAAATAGGAGAGAAAAATTCTATAAATCTAGCTTGGTCAAGCTAAAAAAGCTGATAAATGAAACAAGAAACAATGATATAGATTTCTTCTTTTAACATATATAATCTATGAGAATGGGTTGATATGGATTGTTGTATTTAACATATATAACTCAACTTTCTCAGTGTGTAAAACAAGAAACAATGATTTAGTTTCACATAATCAAACTCTTACTACTATATATATAGTCTGGAAAATAGCTATATATGTCTTAATTTACATAGACTTATGTTAAACGTGATTTAGTTTACAGAGACTTATGTACATTACATAATGATATTGTGTAAAACAAGAAACAATGATTTAGTTTCACATAACCACCCACGAATCACTAATGATTTAGATTTCTTCTAAATCAGAGATCATAATCAGAAATCTAAATCACTTATCAAGTTTAAACAATATCAACCCATTCTCATAGATTATATATGTCTTAATTTACAGAGATTATAAATCCAGAGAATCATCACATCTACAAGATCAAATCATCTACATAATAAACAAGAAACACATAAGAAGAACAAAATCTAGATTTCTTCTTTTCAGTTGAACTCTTTAAGCAAAGATACAGTGTAAGCGATCTCAAAAAACCAATCGACTCATCTAGTTACCAGAAATACCACAAGCTTCCTTACCAGAAATTAAGTTCGTCATCGCTTAGCTTAACCAACCGGAAGTTTCTAAGCCGGAGTAGTCTCAGTCTGGAAGAGACGACGAAGACTTGAGAAGATCGTAAACTAAGAAGTTAGTGTTCTGTAAACGAAGAAGAAGAAGAGCTTGATAATACCTAGATATTAGCTGAATCTCGAAGAAGATGAGGTCACCAGAGAGAGAGATGTTCGCGGGAGAGAGAGAGAGAAAGAGAAGTTCGCCGGAGAGAGAGATGTTCGCCGGTGGATTGAAAATCGGAAAGTTCAAACAATAGGGTTCTGTGGATTGAAAATCGCGTGAGTTAGGGTAAATAGAATTTGGGTTATTTTAGTCTTTTTGCATTTAAAAAATGGTATTTGTGGAATTTAATGGAGTATGTGTTAATTTTGGAAAACATCCACTTTTATGTGTTATTTGTGAGAATTGCCCTAATAATTATTGTTGTATATGTTGTTTACAATATGGATATTCGTTAGAAGTAATATTTTGTGTAAATGACATGTGAATATATTTGTAATTACAAAATTCATTTCTCACCTTTTATTAATAACATTTTATGACATAATTTTACTATCATGTGGATTTCGTATATACCAATTTTCCTTTTAAGGTATTCTATAATTAGTCATTTTCACTTCAATAGTGAGCGTGGATGGAACCAAAAGTTTAGTTATTTTTGGCTACCTAGCTCTCTGAAAAAAAGTTTAAATTGATTCTGTACCGCTAAGAGTAATTTTGGGTGGAACTTGCCGAGAAATTCCATGTCTTTCTTTTTTTTCTATAAAGGAAGTTGAGAAGGTAGCGATGACTTCAAAGATATAGCTGAACTTCACGAGGAAAAAGTAGTCTTGGTATTGGATCCTCTCTTTTGAGAGCATGAACATCAATTAGATTCAATTCCTCTTCAAGAGAACCCCCCCCTGGAACCATTCTTAAGACCACCAAGCTCTCGCGAATGAATTTTACTCTTTTTTCTTTTGGAGATAGAAGAGTTAATTAAACTGAATAATTTTATAGTTTTTTGTTAAATTGTTAATATCATTAATAACGAAAAAGGATACAGATTAAGATCCTACTATAGTTTACTTGCCAAAAATATAAAAATAAGAAAACAGTTACAATCATCCAATAATTTCCAGGTTGTGAAGATTAGTAGAGCAATAGCTCCATTAAATTCTTGAATTCTCTACGCGTTCTCTGTGCGTTGATCAAGTTTCGGACTTCTTTGTCAATAGAATTGAAGATTATGTCCGCCGGTATGTGTTCTCCATTGTGAAGTAAGTCATTGCGTTGTCTCCAAATTGCAGTAATGAAGAAATGCAGCAAAATTTTTCACAATAAAGATAGTGCAGTAGTTGATGAATGTTTTTTCCATGTCATCATCGAGCTCTAGTTGTGGAAGATGGCTTGGTGGAGTCGTATTTTGGATATAATTCTAAACCAAACAGAGGTGGAGAAGGAGCACGATAAGAACATGTGGCCTCTTGATTCAATTTCCAAGTTGCGTAAGGTGCATGAAGTCTGGATATGCATTCCCCATTGACTTAATCTTGCTTTCGTGGGTAGTCTATCCATGTTTGCTTCCCATGCCGTGAATGCGTGTCTTGGCGAGCATCCTTTAAACCAGATCGTTGTAACCCATGGTTGGGGTGGTTCCCGTGGTCTTAGCTCTTCATATGTCTCTTTTGATGAGAATTTTATAAGCTCTTTGTTCCTGCAATACCAGACAAAAAAATAAATGGGTTCGGTTGGTAAAGGCAAGTTGATTGTTGACAGATGCGTGTGAAATTGAACTTCCCTCTCTAATCTTGGTGTAGGGATAGACCATCTATTGTTGGTGCATTCCTCTGCTACAAGACATCCTCTATTGAGTTTCAGATAGCGTGGTCCTAATTTTCCTAGTACATCAATTATACGGCCTTGAGGGCTCCAACTGTCGAACCAGAAGCTCGCAAGTTGTCCATTACAAAGGCATGAAATTCATGGCTAATGTCCTAAGCCTTAAAATAGAGTTCCACGCCCATGTGTTGGTTGCTTTGATATCAAGTTGTCCATTACAAAGGCATGAAATTTGTGGCTAATGTCCTAAGCCTTAAAATAGAGTTCCACGCCCATGTGTTGGTTGCTTTGATATCCTGTTCTCAGAACGATTTTCTCCTCAAATAATGGTGTCTATGCCAACCGACCCACAATGATTCTTTACCAGCAAATAGATCCCAACAGTAGCGTAAGCGTAAGATTTGGTTCCATATGGTGAATCTACGAAGAATGAGACCTCCTTCGCGCTTTGGTAAGCATACCTTAGCCCAAGAAACCTTGGCAGAGTAGTGCCCGTCCAATTTACCACTCCAAAGGAACCTTGCACAATAGCCTTCGATTCTCTTTATGCATCCATTAGGCAAGCTGAAACACATTGACCAGAAGTTCATTATACCTGTGATAACAGAGGATAGGATCTGGAGACGGCCCGCGAAGGAGAGTGTTTTTGAAGCCCATAACCGAATTTAGACTTGATCGATTCCAGTAATGGTCCGTACTCTGCCACTTTCAGTTTCCTACTCATTAAGGGCAGCTCGAGGTATCTTATGGGGAGAGATCCAACGGTGAAGCCATAGCTACGAATAGATGTTGATTCAGATTGGTTAAGCCCTCCATAAAACAATTTTGTTTTGTCCCTATTCATTCATAGACCAGTCCATGATGCGAAGAGATCCAAAACATCAATGATTTCTTTTAGGGAGGATGATAGGCCATCAAAGAATATCATCACATCTTTGACAAATAGAAGATGAGATAGGTTGAGAGGCTGCGTTTTTGGGTGGTAACCTATATGTCTAGAGTTGTATTTGGCTGGTAGTAGACATGTAAGTACTTGAGATACTAGAATGAAGAGATAGGGGGACAGGGGGTCTCCCTACCTGAGGCCCTTTCCACTTAAAAAACAATTCCCCAAATCACCATTTATAGATATATGAAAGGATGCAGTCGTGATGCATTCTTTAATCCCTCGAATGAATCACAAAGGAACCCATATGGCTGCAAGGGCGCTGAATATGAAGCTCCAATGGACATTGTCAAATGCTTTCCTTAGGTCGACGTTGAGAAAAGCTCTCTTGGATATGTTTTTCTTCTATAATCGTTAACTACTTTGGTCGCTAATTGGACATTTTCCGCAAGCAGACGACCTGGGAAGAAAGTCGATTGGCAAGGTGAAATAAAAGCTGGTAGCAGATTCTTTAGTCTTGAGGCTAGGAGCTTTGCTATTACTTTGTAAACCACGTTTATGCAGGAAATCGGCCTGAATTCTGAAGGCGATGCTGCATTTGGGGTTTTTGGAATAAGAATTAGAGTGGTGGTATTCCATTGTCGTAGAAGAGTCCCTTAATTGAAAAATTCTCTTATCCCCTCTATCATCTCTGCTCTAATAACCGGCTAAAGGCTGATGAAGAATTCAGATGAGAATCCATATGGTCCACAAGCTTTGTTTCGCGATAGAGAGAAGAAGCAATTTTTTATTTCATCACTTGAGAAGACTGCTTCTAAACTCTCGACTTGATTTTGGGAGCAACGAAACTGAAGAATTGATTGTAAGTCTGAAAGATCCATAGGAGTGCAATCCTCATCTCTCTTGAGAAGCTGTTCGAAGTAGGATTTGCAGAGACTTTGGATTTGGTATTTACCTTCAACTCTGTTTCCAGCTGCATCAAGGAGAAAAAAAATACTTTATTAGATGAAGTTCGTGATTTTGCTATTTGGTGAAGTATCTAGAGTTTGTGTCTCCATGTTTTAGCTAATTTAAGCGAGATTTTTGCAGGAAAAACTGCTCCTCTGCTGCTGCCAATGTTGACCAACATTGATTGGCTTTTATCTTCTGCGTGGTCGGTGATAAAGATGGGCTTGTAAGGACTCTTTTTTGGATCTCTTGCAGTTCCATTTTTGCTTCTTTAGCTCGTAATTGGATGTTTGAGAAGTGATTCTTGTTGTAGTTTCTTATCAAAGGTTTTAGGGTCTTTAGCTTCAGGGACAGCCTTAACATTTGATGATCCTGTAATGTTTATAGAAAGCCTGTGGAAACTTATTAGTGAGACAAAATCAGGTATAGGTAGAAGAAAATTATTGAGTTTGAAAGGCATGATTGGCTTGTAGCGATTTGGGTCAAGGACGATGGAGGCTAAGGCATGGTCGGAGAAGTCTGGACTTACAAAAAAAACCGATTGATTCTGGAAACAAAGCAGACTAGTCATTTTTTACTAGGATCCGATCCAACTTCTTGGCTATAGGTTGAAGCATACGCTTGTTCCACCACGTGTACAGAGGGCCTCTGAAGTTTAGGTCTTGTAGTGAAGAGTTGACGAGACAATCACTAAGGTCCCTCATACCCTTCGTCATGTTGCAGTTTTGTTGATTTGAGTGCTCTAGGGGAGCTATGATTTGGTTATAATCGCCTAGATCAAAACAAGCTTTTCCCCTCAAAATATTTCTATCTGACAGTGATCTTAATTCATTTCATAGAATCCTACGCTGCATTTCTTTATTTGACCCATAGATAAAGGAGACAATGAATCTTGTTGAGTTGGGCTCTAGATTAACTTCACAAGAGATTATTTGGAGAGATTTTTGGATGATTGTAACTTGAACCGAAGGGTGCCAAACGATCCAAATTTTTCCTAAAGGCGAGAAACTATAGTCCTCTTCAAAAAACCAGTCCGGAAGAACGCCTTTGACAAACTTTTTCTGCTTTGACTGCTTAACATGAGTCTCTAATATACTACCCAAAAGTGGCTTATGAACTTTTGTCCAATGTTTAAAACCGGTGCAGTAAGATGCTATATTAAAACCGCGCACATACCAACAAAAAATGTCATTATTCATAAAATCACTTTAAGGCGAGGCCTTTGCCTCAGGTGGCTTTCCTTTATTGCCTAGAAATTATCATTGTAAAAGGAATTTCTTCCTCAGCATTATCTTCCTCCTATGATGCATCTGATGAATCAGAGGTGATTGAACTTATTATTTATTTTGCACTTGTGGTTCTAGGATTGAGATCAACTGTGAACGAGGTGGACCTTGCGTAAGTATGGTCTGAAGAGCTTTTAAACTTGATTGGTTTGTGTTGTTGCAGAGCTGAAACTTATTTGCTATTTCCCGAGTTGGTTTCTTGCTATTGGACTTAACTGATGTATTTGTTTTCAGGGCCTGCTTATATGTTGTAGAGATAGCTTGACTTGAATCTGTTTTCAGGGCCTGCTTAGTAATTGGGACATAAACCTGCTTCTGTTTTGGAGGAGCCTGATTTTTACCTAACTTGAGTTTCGGGCTCTCTGCTGGTGAGTGGGTAGTTTCTTTTCAAGTGGAGCAAGAGATAGGCGCAAGTTTACATCGTTTTAAGTTATGGCCAATCTCTTTGCAGAACGGGCAAACTGGGGGCATCCATGAACTCGATACCTCGACTCTTCTTATTTCCCCACTATCGAATTGAACGTTTACCGCTTCTGAAAGGGGCTTGCGGGGGTCAATGATAGTGAATACTTTACGAATTACTAATGAGAGATCATTCAACATAATTGAGTAAGGAATAGTCTCTATTTCATTAGAAAAATATCATTTTATAACTTACAATCAATTTTATCAGTTAGGAAATTCTAATACTCAGTATAGTGGTGAGTAATATAGTAGTTTAATTATATAGAATTTTGAATTTATGAATTTGATCAATTATGTTGTGTACCAAAAGTTGACATGTCTTTATTCACTTATTTAACATATGTTATTGGTGTTATTGAAGAAAGTGGATTACTTGAATTATCAAATAATGACCAACATTTAAAGATACAAATAAGCATAATAATTGATTGGTAATTATTTGGTTATTATCTACCATTATATTAGTCAACAATATATAACAAAAAAATACTTTTGCAGTGGTAGTAAGGTACAAATAACTATATGGGGTGAGCATATTGATCAATACAAAAAACTTTTTAGAGAGAAATATCCAAATGGAGAAGTAATTTTAATAACAAGTGTTAACCCAAAATCATATTCAGGTATTTGAGCATGATAATAAGATTATGATATAATGAATATGAATTATAAATTCATTATTAAATTTAATAAAAATCTTAATTTACCAAATTACTTGTATCTTAACACCACCATGAATTCAAAAATAATCTTGGTGGACAAAATAAATGCAATAAATGACTTCATTCAAAAGTAATAATTTATCTTTTTGTCTTTAGCCAATTTATTAAGAAGAATGTCTAAGATTTTTTTTATATATAATAATACACTTCAAAAACTTCAATCTATTTCAAGTTTTAGCACAAATACAAGATCACTAAATGAGCCTAAAATCATTACAATCAATGAACTCTTTAATCTCCTATCTTCTAGTGAAAATGAAAGGGAAAATTCCCAAAAAATACACGAACTATTGAAAATCTGGACAAAAAATACACAAATTATTTTGATTAGCTATTTAATACACCAAGTATAAGAAATTTTTCTTTTAATACACGAACTTTAAAAATCCGTAGACTTTCAACGTCGCAGTTAACAGACGTTAATTCTTCTGTTAACTTCTAATTTTTTTCCCAAATCGATTTTAGAGTATAACCCTAGATATCTCTATCCTTTGGTTTTTCTTCTTTTGATTTGCTTCAATTTGATTTGCTTTTGATTTGTGAAAATTGAGTCCACGCCTTTTCGTTTACCTTGAAATTTCTATGCCAAAATTTTTGGTTTCGGATTGAATCATCTTCATAAACTATTCCTTCTTCTATTTCTCC
>OVBE01016844.1:0-10729 GCA_900406425.1 Iberis pinnata | reverse complement strand
GCCTTTTTCAATTGTTTCTCATGATGGTTTTCAATATTTTCTTACTTTGGTTGATGACTGTTCAAGATTAACTTGGATTTATTTTTTAAAATCAAAAAGTGATGTTTCTCATGTTTTTCCTGGTTTTGTTAATCATATAGAACCTCAATTTCAAACTAAAATAAAGTCCATTAGATCAGAAAATGCCCATGAATTTCAATTCAAATCTTTAATAGAATCAAAAGGCATTTTTCAATATTTTTCTTGTGTAAATACTCCCCAACAAAATTCTGTTGTTGAAAGGAAGCACCAACACATTTTAAATGTGGCTAGAGCCTTACTTTTTCAATCAAACATACCTATTCCTTATTGGACTGAGTGTGTTAGGACTGATGTGTACCTTATCAACAGAACACCATCACCACTTTTACAAAATAAAACTCCTTTTGAGATTTTAAATCATACAAAACCGATTTTTTCACATTTAAAAAGTTTTGGTTGTCTATGTTATGCTTCCACTTTGCCTAAAGACAGAAATAAATCCAGTCCAAGGGCAAATGCATTTATATTCCTTGGTTATCCTACTGGATATAAAGGATACAAAATACTCAACTTAGACACTAATTCTATTTCAATTTCCAGAAATGTTCAATTTCATGAAAATATTTTTCCTTTTATTGATATTGATCATTCTGTTCCATCTTTAGATATCTTTACTCAATCGGTTTTACCTATTCCCATTCCTGATATTCATAACTTGCATACTCCTATTCCACACACTTCACCTCAACCTGTTCCTCATAGTCCAGTTTCTTCATCACCTGTCCTGAATCCTAATACTACCAACTCTTCTTCCTCCATTCCTCAAACCAATGTTCCTGCTCATCATCATACACCTGATACAGTCACAGATCCTTTGGTGAACATAGACAGACCACGCATAAACATTAAAAGACCAACGTATTTAGCTGACTATCATTGTAATCTTTTGTTACATACACCAGTTACACATAAACCACATACCTCACCTTATCCTTTACAATTTGTCCTTGATTACTCTGCTTTATCACCACATCACAAAAACTATATCCTCAATATAACCACTGAATCTGAACCCAAGAAATTTTCACAAGCTGTTAAATCAAATCAGTGGGTCAAGGCAATGAATGTTGAACTTGAGCAATTTGTTAAGACATCTACATGGTCAGTTGTTACTTTGCCTGAAGGTAAAACACCAGTTGGTTGTAGATGGATATATAAGATCAAGTATAAAGCATATGGGACATTAGATAGATATAAGGCTAGACTTGTAGCCAAGGGTTTTACACAACAGGAAGGGGTTGACTATGTAGACACATTTTCCCCTGTGGCAAAACTAGTGACAGTTAAGTTGATTTTGGGATTAGCAGCAATTAAAGGGTGGCATCTTAGGCAAATGGATGTTACCAATGCCTTTTTACATGGTGATCTTGAAGAAGAACTTTATATGACTTTACCACTTGGATACACTGCACCTCAAGGCACCACTCTCCCTCCTAATGCTATTTGTAGATTACATAAGTCCATATATGGGTTAAAGCAAGCTTCTCGTCAATGGAACAAGAAGTTTTCAAATGTGTTGACTCAAGAAGGTTACAAACAGTATGAAGTTGAACATACACTCTTTACTAAAGTTTCTGGTTCAGCTTTTATTGCAGTATTAATATATGTAGATGATATACTAATAGCTAGTAATAGTTCAGAAGCAATTGATCATTTGAAGAAGGTGTTTATGACTGCTTTTCAGATTAAGGATCTTGGCCATCCTAAATATTTCCTTGGGATTGAAATATCAAGAAACAAAATTGGAATTTCTCTTTCTCATAGAAAGTAGACTCTATATATTTTGGCAGATACTGGTTTTCTAGAATCAAAGCCTCTTGCCACTCCTCTTGATCCCAATCATCACTTACATAAAGACAGTGGAGATTTGGTAGCTGATCCTACAGCTTACAGAGCTATCATTGGGAAACTACTCTATCTCACAATAACAAGAGCTGATATCACTTTTTCAGTTCACAAGCTTAGTCAATATCTAGCTGCTCCAAGGACTGCTCATTTACAAGCTGCTCATCGGATTTTACGATATCTTAAAGGGGATCCAGGGAAAGGTTTGTTCTATTCTGCTCATTCTGAGATGAAACTGAATGATTTCTCAGATTCAGATTGGGCTACATGTCCAGATACAAGAAGGTATGTTACATGTTTTTGCATATTTCTTGGAAATTCTCTGATTTCATGGAAATCAAGAAAGCAAAAGACAGTTTCATGTAGCAGTGCAGAGACAGAGTATAGGGCATTGTGTGATACAACAAAAGAATTGATTTGGATTACAAATTTGCTCACTGATCTTCGGATTAAACTTACAGCAGCTGTAAATTTGTATTGTGACAACACTGCTGCAATTCATATAGCATCAAATTCAGTGTTTCACGAGCGTACAAAACACATAGAACTCGATTGTCATGTTGTACGAGATAAGTACATAGAAGGCTTTTTACAGTTGCTTCATGTTAACACCAATCTGCAACTAGCAGATGTGCTTACAAAGAACCTGCAACCTGCAGTTTTCAAAGATCTCCTTGCCAAATTCCGATTTTCAAGCTTATATCTTCCCACCAAGAAGATATCAGCTTGAGGAAGGGGTATTAGACTGAATATAAATGACTGTTAAAGTGTTTGTTAAGTGAAAGTTAAGGAGGTTTATTGGTTGTTAATAGTTTGTTAAGAGTAGTACTTTGTATATAAGAAACAGAGTATTGGTACTGTACATGTTACAATGAAATAAAGAACTTTCTTTCTTTTCTTTAATATTTGCCTTGACAACCAAGTATGGTTGGCCTGTTATCATGGTGATGCATTGTTTTGCTCATAGAATTCCACATTTTGCAAATTCACTAACAAGTAACAACTCTACTAGGAAGAATATTCATTTACATGCTCCATTTTTCGTTACTAAATGTAATATTCCACATCATATTAATAGAATCTTTAATATATCACTTTTTGAGTAAATTTTTTTTGGTCATCTCCTAATCCACCCAACCTAAGCTAACCTAAACTACACCCTTTGGAATTTGAACTCATGCCAAGATCCAAGCCAAGGGACTTACCTCCCACTAGGCCACTAAGGATCGGCCACTTTTTGAGTAAGTTTAGTTCAAGAAAAACTATACACCCCAATTGTTCAGAAAAAATATAATTTTATTCTAAAACTACAATAAATATAATTTTTTTGAAATCTTAAATCTAATAACTAAACCTAATCCCTTTAAAACCAAACTTTGTCTTTAGTGAACCTAAACCCTCAAAAAATTAAATCAAATTTTTTAATATTTTTATACTTGTGATATTTATGGAATAAAAATATTTTGATAATGTTTTTAATTAGAATTGAAAAGATGTAGTATATTTATCTCACAAATTAAATTTAAAGGCATTTTATGAAATTCTTCTATTATTATTAGTCTCTACATTTATCTTTTGTTTCCCTTTCAAATTTTCAAAAGTTGTTAGCTTTCACTTTACTTTTCCTCCAAGGCTTAAAACAAAATATTTTTTTCTTACAATTGATTGAGTTTTGTAAAATAATTGAAGCCTCCTTTTGAATTGGGCCTCTGGCTTCTTAAGATTTCTCAGTCTAAATATAGTTTTGTTCTAAACTATATAAATGGACAATTCTTAAAATATAAGTTTTGAGAAATTCACTTTCAGAAATACTATACTTTCAATCATTTTTAAAATATTACAAAATAATTTTTTTTCAAAAATACTATAAATTTTAAATCTTAAACTCAAAAAACTAAATTCTAATTATTTCAAAACAAAAAATTAAATATTTAATTAGTGAGACCACACCGCAAAGTTCACAAATCTTTAAACTACAAATATTAACCGCCAATTTTTATGTTAATGATATATGTAAAATAAAAATATTTTAATAATACCTTTAAAACAATCGAAAGTATATAAACAAAATTATTTGTCTCACAAATAAATAGCATTTCATAAGTTTTTTTTGATAAACATAAATTTCTTCTATTGTTATTAGTTTCTACATTTATGTTTTGTTTCCCTTCCAAAATTTCAAAAGTTGTTTTTTTTTTGTTAACTTAATTATATTAAATTTAAAACAAACAATCATCCAATAAACACTTTACTTTTCCTCCAAGGCTTAAAACAAAATATCTATTATTTATCGATTTATTTTTGTCTTTTGTAAAATAATTGAAGCCTCCTTTAAATTGGGCCCCAAGCTTAGGCTTCTTCAAAATTCCTTCAGGGCCGGCGCAACCTTTCCCTTCTCCATAAAAACCTTCTTCATTCCTCGCTTTTTCTCTCAAGATTCATTTCTCCTCAAGTAAAGCTTCTTGATTCTTCTTCTACGAAGGTTATTTGTAAATTCAATTCTTCATGTTTGTATGCATCTTTTAGCAAGAACAAGTCGATGATAAAATCGATTGCTATGTTTAGGATTTCAGAAACCCTAATTATTGAAGATTGATTTCATGTGCTTTATTTACGCAGGCTTAATTTATCGCGGACTGTAGCTTCCTTCTCTCCTTTAATGGCGACTCGTAAGTTTTCTGCAAAGTTACTAATCTGCTCGTTAGTGATTATCTTTCTTAGATAGTTTGGTGTTAATATGATGCAGGTCTTCAGTTTGAGAACAATTGTGAAGTTGGTGTATTCTCTAAACTCACTAATGCTTATTGCTTAGTCGCCATAGGAGGCTCTGAGAACTTTTACAGGTTTCTTGAACAATCTTTAAGTCTTGCTTTTGTTTCTTCTTTATAAATTTGTTTTGATTTTTTTCAGTGCTTTTGAGTCGGAGTTAGCTGATGTTATCCCTATTGTTAAGACCTCTATTGGAGGAACACGTATTATTGGACGTCTTTGTGCTGGTTAGCTTATAACTTGTTGCTTCAAATCTTGTTGATATTTTCCATTAGCGTTATCAACTTTTCTTTGCTTTTGGTTTAGGAAACAAGAATGGACTTCTTGTGCCTCATACAACTACTGACCAAGGTGATTGACATTCTCTGCACCTTATGTTCTCCTAACGATTTAGAACTGTTCTTCGAATTCGGATAACAGCATGACTCAGTTGACAATGGCTGTAGCATCTGCACTGTTTATCCCTGTTTAGTTGCAGCTTATAAGTATCTATATTGTGGGTTTGTGGTCTGTAGTTGGTTGCATCTTCTGAGTTCTGCTTATGGTTTTTACTCTGACAGAGCTTCAGCACTTAAGGAACAGTCTACCTGACCAAGTTGTGGTTCAGCGAATTGAGGAACGTCTATCTGCTCTTGGAAATTGCATTGTCTGCAATGACCATGTTGCTCTTGCCCACACTGATCTTGACAAGGTAAATAATATGTCCTGTTGAATGACTAATGAAATATTTCTCAAATCCTTCTTTCATGGCTGGCAAGAAGAGGTGAAAGAGTAATTAGGCTTTCAGGCTTTGGAAAGTATGCAGATGTTAATGGAGTTGTATATATGCTTTTGGATTGATGTATGGTTCTCATGTTGGTTTTGTTGCATTGACAGGAAACTGAAGAAATAATAGCGGATGTTCTTGGTGTTGAAGTTTTCCGTCAGACAATTGCAGGCAACATTCTTGTCGGTAGTTTCTGTGCCTTATCCAACAGAGGTGGAATGGTAAGACCTTACCGATAAATTGGCAATTAGTCTTCACATTAGAATGTGAATGACCTTAATTAATACCTTTTTGCTCAAATAGGTTCATCCTCACACGTCAGTGGAAGATTTGGATGAACTTTCGACACTTCTTCAAGTCCCTCTGGTTGCAGGAACGGTGAACCGAGGTAGTGAAGTTATAGCTGGGGGTATGATTGTTAACGACTGGACCGCTTTCTGCGGCTCAGACACAACCGCAACAGAGCTATCTGTTATAGACAGCATCTTCAAGCTAAGGGAAGCCCAACCTAGCTCGATTGTGGATGAGATGAGGAAGTCTTTGATCGATACCTACGTTTAAATTTTGGTTTGTTTGGATGACAACAAACACACATAACAACATAGTAGCAAAATGTCAGAAAGTTTCGTATATTTTCTGTTCTCTGTAGGCTTTGGATTCACCTATCTACTGTTACAAGAATTAGTGTTTGTTTCCTCCTTTTGTTGAAGACATTTTGAATCTTTTTCATATTGTTCCATACAAAAATATTTCATAAAAGATTACAAATCTTTAAATTGGTGTCCACATTTGGCACATCATATATTATAGTAGATGGAAATATGAAAAAGGTGAATATGAAAATATAGAATTATGCATTGGTTAAATGTGATATATTATAGAGATTCTTATGTATTAGATTTTCAGGTCATCTGATATTATTGTTATGTGTGTTGTCGTTCAAAGAAACCAAAATTTATACATAGGTATTGATCAAAGACTTCCTCATCTCGTCCACAATCGAGCTAGGTTAGGTTTCCCTTAGTTTGAAGATGTTGTCTATAACAGATAGCTCTGTTGCGGTTGTGTCTGAGCCGTAGAAAGCGGTTCAGTCATTAACAATCATACCCCCAGCTACAACTTCACCACCTCGGTTCACCGTTCCTGCAACCAGAGGGACTTGAAGAAGTGTTGAAAGTTTGTCCAAATCTTCCACTAAGGTTGAGACAAGGCATTAAGGTCATTCCCATTCTAGTGAGAGACTAATCTTTAAACTGGTGTACATATTTGGCATATTATATTATAGTGGATAACAATATGAGAAGGGTGAATGAACCTTGTTAGAATTATGCATTGGTTATATGTTTTAGATTTTTAGGGTCAATTTTTGACGAAAAGAAGAACGTAAACCAAAATGTTAGATATCAATTTATATGAAATTAACATTGCGAAGTCCTAGTTAAATGGCTTCTCTCAAGTGTGTAGATATTTTATACTCGAAAAGAAAGAAGGAAACAAGGGAAAATAAATAAATAGTAATGGGCTCAGAAAAAACTGGTAATGGGCTGCGAGATTAAGTATCCCACATCGCGAAGAAGAGAGGTTTTGGTGGTGATGATTGTACTATAAATAAAGACTCGCTCTTCTCAATTAAAATCACGCAGCCATGTGGTGAGCACAAAGCGAACTATTCTTTCGCCTTTTACTAAAGAATACCGTGTGCTCTCCATACTAAGTGGCATACGCCTATTTTTGGAGGGTCCTACTTTTAAGTGGGCCCAAACATTACTCTAGTTTCAATATTTACTTGTTTCGAGTGTTGGGCTACAAGACTGAAAAGGCCTTGTATTACTTATAAATATAGTGGACTCTCATTAGATGTGATCAACTTTAGCTTCTGTTTAGAGTGTATTTATATTTATTATTATGCCTAACCCAATAGAGAGACTGCCATGGAAGCTTTATTTAGTACCATTTTTATCATACAGTAATTTGGAGAATTTGATAAATCTTATACGTGACAGTTTTTGTCTTATAATAACACAAGAAAACTTAAACAGACTCATTATTTAACGCCATCTTTAGTTTATTAAGATTTCGACAAGAGTATTAAGAAATTCCTCCATTTCAGTTATATTAATAATTTGTTCACAATTTAGTTTCTAAAATGACAGTATAGAAAATAGTTTATTGAAGTTTTGCCTCTTTGGTCAAGCTAAAACTTCTAAACATTTAAATTTATTAGCAGAAAGTTTAACGATATTGAGATACATTGATTTAATATTGGTTTACATGTTAATTTTGAATTGAACCAAAGTCTGAATTGTATATGTTAGAGTTTGTATCGTTGCATTCTTTAAACAGAAAATCAAAATTTGTTTCATTTGAATCTTTGAGCTATCTCTCTCAATATGCTCATCATGTACCTCATGATATGAATGTTGCAATGCCTGATTCTCCTGCTGTTATGAATGATTCTCCTGATGATATGCATGATTCTTTAGTCTCTGTTCCAATACTTTACCCATAGTTAATGTGCCATTAGGAACTCCAAATGCATTTAATAGACCAAAAAGACAATCTAAGGCTCCTGCTTATCTAGACGAGTATCATCTCTTTTTATTGGGCAAATCATATCTTTTTCGTGCACATCCTACACACACCACCACTTATCCAATATATTTTGTCTTATCTTATGATAAGTTTACTCCAGATTATCAACATTTTGTCTTTTCTATTACCACCATTTCACCACCAAATTTTTTTAAAGATGCTGTCAAATCTCTTGAATATAAAGAGGCTATAAAATCCGAAATGAATTCCTTAGAAACTCAAGGAACTTGGTTAGTGTGTGATATGCCACAAGGAAAGCATCCGGTTGGTTGTAAATGGGTGTTTACTATCAAACATAATCCATATGGAAGTATAGAAAGATACAAAGCTCGTTTAGTAGTAGAAGGCTACACTCAACTTGAAGGTTTAGACTATTTGGATACCTTTTCTCATGTTGCTAAGATGGGTACTTTCAAAGTGATGCCTAGTTTGGTTGCAGCTAATAATTGGTCAATTTCTCAGTTAGACATTAGCAATGCTTTCTTGAATGGGAATCTAGATGAAGAAATATATATGACTTTGCCTCCTCGATATGCTGATTTGACAGGGAAATCTGTTCATAAGAATTCAGTATGTAAGCTTCAAAAGTCTTTGTATGGCCTAAAACAAGCATCTAGGCAATGGAACAAGACGTTATCATTTGTCATCTTAGCTGCAGGTTTTATTCAGGCACCATCTGATCACTCTCTTTTCATTAAGATTGATTCAGTCAAATTTCTGGCTATTTTGGTTTATGTGGATTATATACTAATCTTTGGGAATAATGATGAGGCTGTTGATAAGTTCAAGACTCATCTGCAATCTGTTTCTAAACTCAAAGATTTAGGTCCAGCCAAATACTTCCTTGGTTTTGAAATTGCAAGGAATGCCACTGGAATATCCATAAATCCGAGAAAGTATACTCTGGAATTACTTGAAGATGCATGTAATCTTGGTTGCAAACCAGTAAGTGTTCCAATGGATCCAAACATTAGATTATCTACATCTGATGGTGAGCCTTTGTCTGATATTACAACATACAGACGTATTGTGGAAAGGTTACTATATTTGACACATACAAGACCTGACATTACATTCGCAGTTCACAAACTAAGTCAGTTCATGGCTTCTCCAAGACTCCCACATTTACATGCTGCTCAGAGAATCCTCTGTTACCTAAAGAATGATCCAGCACAGGGTTTGTTCTATCCATCAGATTCTCAGCTCAAGTTAACTGCATTTTCTGATGCAGATTGTGCATCATACCCTGATTCTAGAAGATCTACAACAGGTTAATGTGTATTTTTGGGTGATTCACTTGTCTCTTGGAGAAAAAAAGAAGCAATCAACAGTATCTCGTAGCAGCTCAGATTCTGAGTATAGGGCAATGGCAGATGTTACTTGTGAGCTATTATGGTTATCATACTTGCTGACATATGTCAAATGTCTAATAGATGCTCCTGTAAATCTGTTTTGTGACAACCAATTTGCACTTCACATTGCACCAAATCCAATTTACCATGAAAGAACAAAGCACATTAAGATTGATTGCCATGCGGTTAGAGAACAAGTTTAAAATGGTTTTATGAAGATTCTTCATGTTAAGCTGAAAATCAATTGGCAGATTTGATGACAAAACCTGTCCAACCTGGTCTTTTCAAGCATTTGATATCCAAGATAGGAATCCACAAGTTGTTCCCTCCATCTTGAGGGGAGGGTATTGAGATACATTGATTTAACAGTTGGTTTAATATTGGTTTACGTGTTAATTTTGAACTGAACCAAAGTCTGAATTGTATATATTAGAGTATGTACAGTTACATTCTTTGAACAGAAAATAAATTTTGTTTCATTTGAATTTTTGAGCTCATCTCTTTCAATAAAAGATGTTATAACCATATTTTTTTTACATTTATACGTTTTCAATGTGAGCTTGATAATAGGATTTTTCGATCCTACTTGAGTATCAATCACCTATCGTTGTAGTATAGATGGATTTGTCAATCCATAATGGGAATGTACTAAACAATCTGGATGCAATGAATGCTTAAAATTCAAGCTAAGTGTTAAAAGGTGTTGTTTCTAAAAGGTCCTAAGTGCGATGAACATAAAAAACATAAAGACAAAAAGAAGCATAAAAGACTTGAAAGTAAAAACAGAGTAAATGCAAAGAGAGTGAAAGGTGCAAGCAATGTAAAGCAGTTCCTGAGGAAATAGAGTAATTGACTAAGGGTCTATCCTGGGTTACCTAAGCACCTAACATACCTCATACAATGAGCTAACCCCTAGACAGTAGCAACACATGCAATCAATTCCAATTCATTGGCAACCAATCTCAAGCAAAGTAATCACAGACTCAACTGCCATCATAGACGGTGACTACCTAACATGCATTAACAACAACTACTCTAGTCAATAAGCTTCCCAACATCTAATGCCTTAGAAGGGGAAGACGAATCTCTGAAATCACCTAGGTCCAAAAACCTTCAATGACTCACATTCTGGTGTTGAAGGGCCTAACGGCGGGTTTTCAGTTCCTTCCCGGTAGAAATACAATCAGCATTACGAATAAGTGAAACAGAAGAAATCTAAAATCAAAAAGCTTAGGCACTAAGATAAACTCAGAACATCAACCCTAGCCTACCCCCATCCTCAAGAACTTAGTGAACTACTCACTACTCATGGGAGTAGAAGCAG
>OVBE01016843.1:0-10730 GCA_900406425.1 Iberis pinnata | reverse complement strand
TATATATATATATATATATATATATATATATTATTTTATTTTTTCCTTGCGAATTCCCTCATTTTACTTACGAAATAACTAAAATGTTTAATGGTTATTAAAAGCGGGTTTGTAGAGAACTATACATAATTGAAAATTATGTTAATGTGATAACTCTATAATTAGATCATGTTCAATGGGAAAAACTATTTAGGTATCTTAAATATTTTTTATTAATATCTTTTCTAATCACATCCAATTAAAAACTTCTAAATTATTTAGTAACTTTTGACCTCCATTAATATAACCTTCAAGTGGGTTCTTAAAAAAAGTTTTAAAAATTTAAATAGAAAATTATATTACAAATTGTACAAATATTAAAAATCAAAACATACATGAAATAGCCGAGCACATGGTGGTCTAGTGGCAAAGCCCTAGCAGTAATTCAGGCACCCCTGCGCGTGTTCGCGGGTTCGAGCCCTGATGGACACTAACCTTTAACTTCTAACTTTGAGACAAAAAAAAAACATGAAATAAAGTATAAGGAAATGCAAAAGAAAATTTAAAAATTTAAAGAGAAACAAAAGAAGTAATTGGTATTTTTTTACGATCCGAATTTTTGTCATATATGTTCTACCAAATCCGCTTTTAAGTAAAATATTTGAATATAAATTTTATGAAACTAACAAATTATTGCATTAATCTTTAAACTATTTCATATAATTTAGTTTTTACAGGTATTTTTTGTATTTTCGGTTATTTTTTGGTATTTCAATTTTGAAATACCCAGAACCGACAAGAACATAACCAAAATTGAACCGAATATTAAAAAATATCGATTAGATATTAGAATTTAGGATCCGAATAACCGGAACCGAATCGAATACTCGTAAACCCTGCCCTAAAAAAGATAAAAACAAATAAACCGTTTAAAAAAAACAATTCATAAAATCAGGTTCGCCAATTATGGATTGTCATGTCGGGGTCCTAATACGCTTATGAAAATCTCAAACGAAGAAACTGCGTCTCTTTTTTAAGATATGGATCTTGATTAAAAAATTTATTAAAGTAAGTTTTAAAACCCCTCTTTTCCTTGAGTTGGAGGTGGTCTTAATAAGCAACCAAACAGATTTAATTGAGTTGTGAGTGGATGTACGAATATGGAACTTATTTTTTTGTGACTCCAAGAAGTACTCAGTGGCACCTGTCCCCTCAGTGCCCTCATAATAAATAATCTCAATTTGCTTCGTACGTCAAGAAAATAAGTTAATTCAACTAACTCATTTTCTTTAATTGTAGTTTAAAAATCATGAAGACGTACAAACATATTTTTTATTAAACAGATCACATCGAATTCTTTATTTTGCTTATACCATAGGTTTTAGTTATAGTAAAATGTTACTTTTGGGGCTTTATTACACGAATATTTGAATTGGTATACGGATAATATTTATAAAATCTTGGAAAGTAGTAGCAGTTTCAGTTTAAAATTTACATTAGTAGTATATTTTTAATCCGAATCAAGGCCAACTGGCCAAGCAAAGGGTAGGCTGACATACCTAAAGCGTGACTTTGTGATAGTAAAAATGCCTTTAAAGCTCTCTTTTTAGCTAAAAAGACATTTTATATAGTTATACAAAATATAATAATACAAGAGTGCTTTATTATATTGAGAGTTCACTCTTGATGGGTACTACTTTTGGATCCGAACAATGCGGTCTCACTTTTCATCACAATTGGTAATTTGTTTACATTTAATTTTAGATATTAGTAATATATATCCATTACAAAATTGTAAAGGTTCAATAGAATATCCGTTAGTTTCATATAATAAATCCTTCTACTTGTGTATAATTGTACGACACACACACTACATCAATAATTGGTCTTCTTGTTGAATTGCTTTGCTTAACCTCAAAAGTTAACGTTTAGAGTTATATGTGACTCAATAAGACAATAAATAATTTTGTGATTGGTCCCATATATCTTGTCACCATGTCTCCTCTCTTCTTGAAAGTGATTTCATGCCTACGAAAACCAACTCGTCAACAAGTTATAAACTACATTTACAATTTAATAACAATTAAATAAAAAACATTTTAAAACCTAGCCAAGTTGTCTGAGATCGTTTTCATACAATTAGATAAATATATAAGTGATAGTCTTATCAATTTGGATTCTTTTATTATTTTTATTTAAGAAATTGATACTTGTCTTTTTAATTTGAAATATAGATACTTTTCTTAACATTAATAAACTATTAATCATTCATACACACTATTTATCATTCAAATTTTTTAATACACGCATTTCACATTTTAAAAAGGGAGAATTAGCTAAAAAGATTTATTTTTCTTATGTTTTTGGACAACTTTTATTTAAAAAAGTCAAATTATGCATAATATGCTCTTTTCTTTATCCATATCTATTTATATTCTTACAATATCTCTTATAAAATATTATCTAGTAACTAGATTTAATTCTCTACAAAAATTCAACGTTTCTTTTCTTTTCTTTGGATTTCTTTTCTTCTCCTTCCATATTTAAATTTCTCTAAACATACATCCATAGGAATCCTTTATCGGAATCCACAAAGAAAAACATCAAGTAGTGATCAAAGTTAACATATAAGGTAAGTTCATATACGTGCAGATTCGTTTTGTTTATCTTTTTTCTTAATGTTTTGATATTTAAAGGTGACATCATTTAGTTTCTTATCATATAATCTACCTCTTACTTGTTTACCTATCACATAAACAATATTGTGGAGTGTTATTATTTTCTTATTGTATTTTTTTAGATGATTTCTTAGATTCTAGTGATTTTTATGGAAAAAACGAAATTGATGTTTGAGTTAATCGATTTGTGATTTTAGGAAGATGAAATATTCTGGAAAATCTATTCTAGAATATGACGTCTTCTGGAAATCTTATTCTAGAATATGACGTCTTCTTGAAATCTTATTCCATAATATGACGTGTTCAGGAAAATCTATTCTAGAATACGACGTGTTCAAGAAGATCTATTCCAGAGTAGAACGTGTTCTGGAAAATATATTCTAGAATTCTATAATATGACTTGTTCTGAAAAATCTATTCTAGAATATGAACTTTTCTAGAAAAAATATTCTAGAATATGACGTGTTCTGAAATAGATTTTCTATTGTATCCACTTACTGAAATATATTTTCTAGAATACAAAAAATACGTAGTATAGAATAGAAAATATTAGAATATGCACGTTTAAAATACATAATTTTGGAATAAATTGTCTACATTACTTTGAAATTATTCTCGAATATCTAGTATATATGTAGAATGTGAAAGTATCTTTTAAAAAGTAATCTTGATTGTTATTTGGCAGAAAAATATGATGCACATATATGTGAAGTGTGAAATATGGAGATTGTTTGACAATAATTGTTGGAGATTCATCATTGATAAGGAGAAATATGGTAGAATGATTGGTTTGGAATCTAATTCTACTTTGTAAGAGCTGAAGAAAATGGTTGTAAAAGACTTCAATATGGATTTAGGTACGACCGATTCAGAAATCAATTACTCCCCTTTTGGGTTGGTTGATCACTTAGAATCTCCACCAGTAACTGTCACAAATGGTCGTCAAGTTAAACATTTGTTTGGGTTTTTAAAAAAGAAGAATGTGATGCGTTTGTGTGTGACATTAAACGTAGTGGTGATGATCAAAAGAGCAGGATGAAATATAATTTGAATAACCATCCAGAAGATTCAGTTGATGAAGAAGATGTTGACAATAAGCCTCAATCACCAAGAGAATATGTAAGTAACTCTAGAATGAATGATGATTTGAAAAGATATCCTTATAAGGTTGAAGTTGGTGGTGATAATCAGTTTATGTCCGAATTTGTTGGTTGTGAAAATCAAAAGATTAGAGTCAACAATGGTTGACTGTGTAAAAAAAGATCAACTTTTAAGAACAAGGAAACTTGATAAAGACAATGGAAATATGCTCTATGAAGTATAACTTTGATTATAGAGTTGCAAAATCTTGTACTCGTTTTTGGTTTATGGTGCAAAGATCAGTTTTTCAATTGGAGAATTCATGCAGAGTGTCTAGCTTCTTCATCATATTTTCGAATCAACAATTATGTTGCTGAACATACATGTGCTCCTTTTAAGAAAAGCAATTCTCTAGGACGGCTTCAGCCAAAACAATTGGTCATATTATTATGAAAAGGTATGAAGGATCCAAGGAAGGGCTCAAGCCAAATAACATCATTATTTAACTCAAAAGTATAACGTAATTCACCTACATTTCTAATCAAAACCGGAAACTTTAAAAATATTTATAAAAAAGCATAGAACAACCAATATGATCTGGAACGACCGTTCTGGCCTGGAATGGTCGTTCTTAGATGTCTCAGGAAGTTCCTTGAAAATTTTGGAATGCCCTTTCGAGACCAGAAAGGTCGTTCCAAAATGTTCCGTAGAGTTTCTGAAATATTTTGGAACGATCGTTCTGGCCTGGAATAGTCGTTCCAAAATGTCTCAGGAAGTTCTTGGAACATTTTGGAATGACCGTTCCAGGCCAGAACGATCATTCCGTCTAAAAACGAAATTTTTTTTAAAAATAGTTTAAAAATTTATTAAAGGTAAAAGAGACTTAAATTTTGATAAAAGTTTAGTTTTACAAACTTGCGTAATAAAAGTTTAATTCCACAAACATAGAGAGAAAAAAAAACTATTTTACCTAATTCTCCCTTTTAAAAAAATATTTAAATACAAAAATTTCAAAATATATCATTTCAGTAATTACAAAAATAAAATGTACTTAGCAAATTTTTTTCTAAATATAAGAATCATTTTTTTTTTGTTTTTGTTAAACCACCAAGCCTCCTGAAACGGAGATGGGTGACGTCACTCCACCTCATCGCTGTGACATCAGCAAAGTATTGGTAAGCCCTTCACGCATAAATCACAACTCTCTCTCTCTTCCCTTTCGAAGCATCTTCCTCTAATTATTTTTCTCTCTCTTCTCTCTTGATCTAAGACTAAACAAAACAAACCCAGAAACAAAAATCTAATCTTTCTTCTCTGAACCCTCAAAATCATCATACCCAAAATAACAAAATACTCATTATATTGTTGTAAGAAGAAAATGGAATCTAACAAAGCGAAATCCATAAAGAGAAAACTTGTCGACCAACTCGTCAAAGGCTATGAATTCACTACTCAGCTTCAGCTTCTCCGTTCTCATCAACACTCTAATCACCACCACTTCACTTTCACTCTTTCCGATGATCCGGATCCTGTTGATGAACTCATTGCTAAGATCTTGTTTTCTTTCCATAAAACCATATCTGTTCTTGATTCTTTTGAGCCACTAGCTGAAGTCGCCGTCGAGGGTTCACGGAATGCTTCATGTGGTGATGATTCGGCGGCTCCGGCGAGTTGCAACGGTGGAGATTCCGGAGATAGGAGAAAGAGATTAGGTGTTGGTAAGGGTAAAAGAGGATGCTACATTAGAAAGTAAGTTTCAGCAAGTTATCAATTTTATTGTTTTATAAATATTTTATTTTTGTGTTTAAATGATTGAATCTCCTTTTTTATGTGGATTTTTCATAACATTTTTTTTTTCATTTCAATTTGATGATTTTTGTTGTTTATGGATTCGACCATATATTGTGGAAGTGTCCCATATTGATTTGACTTGTCGTAAAAAGTGTAAGTATATGATACCGGATTTGTTCATTCTCTACATTATCTCAATATATATACAATTACTGTATTTTCTCATTAATACTGATAGAGAATTGTATGATTATGATGTATTGGATTGGATTGGACATTCAATGCAACCCCAAGTTGATTTTGTTTCAATTAGGGTTTTGATTTTGTATAACAAGAATAAATTAGCCAAAATGATTAAACCATCAAGTAATCATTATCTTACTTATGATTTGCAGGAAGAGATCACATACTTGGACCGTGGAAGCTAGAAAAATTGATGAAGACAAATATGCTTGGAGGAAATATGGACAAAAGTCGATTCTTAATTCCACATTCCCAAGGTCATTACTCCACATACATCTGTAACATATACTCATAAATCATTTTAATTTTCTAAAGAGGTATTCCAAGCTTTAGCATATAGTATATGTTATTATTATTTAAGCTACAACAATTATCTAACTCGATCACTATGGTTTAAAATGTTTTGCAGAAGTTACTTTAGATGCACACACAAGCCAACACATGGATGCAAAGCAACGAAGCAAGTTCAAAAGATTGAGAATAACTCTGATGAGATGTTCCAGATTACATACATTGGACACCACACATGTTATAACGACCAAACACAAGCGAATACAGAGCCTTCCGACAATACATTTACTACAACTTTTGATGAGGACCATGTCAATATTGCAAATGTACAAGAACAAGAGAAGGGTATGATCAGTAGCGTGATCGTCGTAGGCACAGGTATAGTGAAGGAGGAAGAAAATATCAATGGTGATCAAATTAAAGACAAATGTGAGGGTTCTACTACTGATGGAGACTTATCATCGATTAATTGGCAAGACTTGATGATGTATGATGATGATCATCATCAGAATCAGAATCACTTCTATAATGGTGAAACTAGTGCTACTTCTCATCAATTCACCTTCACTGACAATGGTCAGTTTTCTTCTTTATTCGACTCATACTGTGCTAATGAAGGAACAAGTGCTATGTGATCACACCACCCCTATCTTGATTTATGAATCATGATCATAAGGCTTGTTATAATTCATCTTTCTCTCTCTCTTTGAGTATGTTTAATATTTTTGTTGTTGTCTGTTTGGTAAAAAAACATCAAATCAGAGATCTACTCTTTCTACATTACTCTTTCTACCGACACAAGATGTTTTGTACGTGGTAGTATCTATTTTCTTCTTTTTTTGGTAGTATCTAATCTATCTTCACTTAAAAAGGTTTTTCTCACAAGCTCATTATTTGAGATAAGTCATTTGTTTGTTTTAAAAAAAAAGTTTTAGTGAAATTATATAAGCTTATTTCTAGAATAAGTTTTATTAAACTCTTTGAACCGATTGGGGTGTTTTGCTGGTGCCTCATCTATTATGAGGTTCCTTTTGCCTATAGAAATGTTTCGTTCTTATTTAACGAGGTACACTTGATTTATCATAGGAAGTTGTGCTAAATTGGAGTGGCGGTGTCCACTTATTGGTCTTGTTATTTGCAAAATGTTTTTCTTTTTCGAGCAAAGTTAGTTGTTTGTCCGAGTCCTTCCTCGTTTGGCCTTTCGGTTGGGATTTGATATATATAATCGTCTTTAGTTGTGTATTTTGTTTTCTTTTTGGTTTTTGTGTCTTTAATAAAAGTCGGTTAGTTATGTAATTGTTTGTTTCTTGCCAACATTATTTTCCGCATAATTATTGGATTTAATTCGTGTTAGAGTAGATTGTATCATGTTTTTTATTAATATTATAATCTAATGACAAAAAGTCCTTTGGAGCCAACATCGGGTACAACTAATCCAAATACAACGACTCAGACTTCTAGTGCAATTTACTTGTGGTAGAGAACCTGCCGACAGCTACCGCCCACACAATGCATATACGCTGAAAGTAAGACTCTGATGTTGGAGAGGCATCATCGAGCTGGCTGAGACCACCAACCATCAGCCACTAGAGAGAAGAGAATCGATGGAGGAAGATCATATAAGTGAGTTTTAAAGGCACAACCGTGCATATCCAAAAAAGAGTTGGAGGATAAAAGGCGAAATTTCTCCTTCTTTGGTTTAGCTGCGTCACGATTGAGTTGTCATCTCCATGCAAACCCCATCAGACGAAGCTCCCTGCAAAGAAAAAACCCTAGCTCTATGAGGCGTCACTAAACCAAATATTTACCATGCACTGTGTCTTTCTTATTGCAACATTGCGAAACTAGTGGAGCTCTGACTATGTCCCCAAATATTTGGTGGAGTAAAATAAGACCGATTTTTGGAGATGAAGAACAAAGCCATTGGACTTCCAGATCTGCTGAAGATTTTGAATTATTATGCACTCGGTTAGTCGGTTGTGACCAAAATCAATGGTGGCAATAACTTTTAGGCTTGTCCTGAAATTTATGAAGATACTAAAGGTTTGAAAGAGAAATTTGTTACTTAACCAAAGTTACTCTTTATTCGTGCGAATAATAAATCATTTGTTTGATATAAAGGATGAAATAAATTGAGTGGATTAACGATTAGATTTTGAAAGCCAAGTTCCAATTGCGAAAATCCCTCGAGATTAATTATGTTCTATTATTTTGGCTAGGATGATTGTTAGTACTTTTATTGTTGGAATTGAGTAACTAAAGAGTGTAAAGAGACTTATCCATATAAATTGCGGCTATGAATGATTCGTGCCAAAAAGGAAGAAATTGGGCATATGTATCTTGCAACTTTGGTGCTTGTCCTTTTGTTGGCATCGCCGTGTACACTAGGGCATTAATTAATGCTTGTTACAAAATCAAAACCAAATTAATTAAGCTATAATACTTTAACAGAAATTCTTAGTTAATGAATTTGCAGGAAGGATTTAACTTCATATAGTTAAACTTGTTTACACATGATATCAATTTAATAAAATATTCGTTCTCTTAATCAAACAAACATTTCAAAATTAAATAGAATATATGACGTCGTCCCTCTATAAAATATTCGAAAAGAAACCACTGCAATTTTTAAAAATTATATTAAATGTTACTTTCATATATGTCGTTATCCAAATTGTGATTGTCTATCTCTATTAAGTTTTCAAAATCGGAAAACACAAAAGTTATAATTAAATATTGTTATGATAGAAGTAAAACATGGATTTAACTGATACTAACTTTTAAATTTGTCTCAAACTCATGTATAATATCAAAAAGTGGTTATATGATATGAAGAAGGAAAAAATTAGTTTTGGTGATTTTCTCTTATAATATACAATTTCGGTTGGTTGTCACTTCTCTGTAGTTGCAAATGTTTTTCGAAGACATTAACTGAGGGAGAGATTTTCTAACTAATGGTGTCGGATTGTGGGTATTAGTCTATTAGATTTGGGTTAACTGTAAAAGTGAAGTTAATGATTTACAAAACCCAACTAGAGTAAAAATCATTTTCATTCAAAAATAATTTACATAGGTCACAAATCACATTGTACTGTTACAAAAATAATTGACACAAGTGTCGTAGCCGCAACATATAATAATCACACAAAATGGCAAAACGAAGACCCCATCACGCATACTTGCAATTTGCATGATGTGCTTATGAAAGGACCACTGCACTGGTTAGCTGATTTTAGAGTTACTAATTATTTAGGTTCTTTAATCTGAAACAAGAGGACAACAACAATAACTAATAAACACCAATATAAAAAGCCAACAAGTTGTGAGATATGGACAAAATAATACTTCTTCCCTAATTTTGATTATCTTTAAATATTCTAAGAATTCGCTGAATTGTTTTCCTTAATTTATTCACATGTCCCAATGTACCTTCTACTCGTTGAAATCCGATTTTGTTTCTTTGTCAAACAAAGGATTTACAACATAACACAATACAAATAAAAATACAAAATCAGCATTAAAACTATAATTTTGGAGATGAAGTCGACAAAAATGATGGAATAGTTAAAGATTAACCTAAACAAAAATTAAAAACAAAATACATCGAAAATAAAAAAGATAAAACAATAAAGTCCAAAAGACAATAAAATTATAAGTTTAGAGATAAAGTAGTAGAAAATAGATAAATTTTCGAAAACTAAACAAAGACAAAACATATACCTGGTTTATGAATCTTAAATAAAAGTTATGAACCATCTACGGAACATTGGGAGAGTGACTTATTAGTGCTTACACATATAGTTAGTTGGGAAATTCGTTCTCGCATATATGGATCATGCTGTTACTTATCTGCATTCGTTAATTTTTAATTTTCATACCCCCCACTACAAAATCTTCTCTTATATGCATTGACTGTTACAACGTGAACTCATCTGTTAACGGAGATGACTTAAATGATGATATGAACAATATATTAGTATCTAAAAGAAACATTATCGTCTAACAAAAATTAAAGTGATAATTCTTTTGTCAAAACAATATCGTTATACTCAATAAACTGGGTTAAACTCCACATGTATGTTGTCATTTTAATGAGTAGAATGATGTCGTTTTGACATATAAATTTGTCATTTTAAGGTTTTTTAACGACAAAGTTTCTCTCAAATACCACTATACTGCCCAAGTGATGACTCTGAATTTTTATGGATTTTACTTATCAATTAGCATCGATTCTGAGGTCTAAAAGCGTGCATACATCACATTTATGGTCGATTTCACTAAGTTTATGATTTTTAGGACTTTTGCATTAGAATTTTCATATGCACGCATTTTGAAGGTTTTTCAGGACTTTCAGGAGTTTTTGGGAAGGATTTGAGAAATTTCAGAAAAGCAGCACTTAACGTTGGATGGAGCAACACTCAACACTCAACATGGAATTGACTGAACTTACCTCAGAGCACTTGCAGGATCGATCCCAACATTATGCAGGATCGATCTCAGGCACTTCAGCGACGAAACAGGATCAATCCCACTCAGCACCTTCATGATCGATCCCAGCACTATGCAGATCGATCCTGCAGCCACTCCAGATTGGTCCCGCAAGCATTTCATATCGATCCCCCCTCACTCTTTCAATGTTTCTGATGAAGTCTCAAACAAAGCCAAGGA
>OVBE01016842.1:0-10730 GCA_900406425.1 Iberis pinnata | reverse complement strand
TCAATGCAGCTGGGCTTAAGGTGGGCTATTGTTGCTCATTCCTATCCTCTTCTCACCACTAGCTGACCCGAGCCCACTAGTCGGCCCAAGTCGACTAGTGCGCCCACAAACACTAGTTGGGAAGTAGGTGAAGAATGAGAAGTACCTAAAAGAAAAAAAACTCATCTCTCTCTTTAGGACATGTTACCTTCTTTAATAATTATAGTAATAACAATCCACTTCCTTTCCAAAATGTTGTGTCTAATTGGGCATTTTTCCCTTTACTATTTTTTATTCTCCATTATATAAATCCATGATACATTTTACTTTTCTTTTCTGTTTTTTCCTTTAGGTCTAACCAATCTCCACTCTTCCATTATTCTCGCCGCTCGTGACGGTAATTTCTTGCATAGCCAGTTCTTCTATTTTCTTACTAAGCAAAGTTTGTTTTAGTTGACTTGCCGAAGCACCCATATAGACTATTGTATATATTCTTGCTTTAGATGATTTTCACAATATTCGTAGTGATGTTCATCACTTTTATTTTATTATGTAGAAAATTTTGTTCTCACGTCGAATTTGTATTGGTTATATTCTCCAATACAAATACTGGTAACTAACGGTTCATCTTCTGTTTTCTAGGTGGTTGATTATTGAAGTTAACTTTTCTTCATATACTTCTTATTTGGTGAGTCCCAAACAACTTGATTTTGTCTTTCTAAGTAGTTGTAGATGGATGATATACTAAGTAGTTCGAGTAACGATCCGTTAGGTTTAGATCTTGAGATAGTTAACGAGAGCGAATGCGAACTAAGTAGCAATTCATCCGTGTATGTCTATGAACCCGTAGTTTAAGATAGATTAGTTCCTCATCCTTGCTCCGCTTATCTTTCCCGCGATCTCACACTGACGTCAAAACCGTCTAGTTCCCATATGTCACTTCCTTTGATTTCTTATCCTCCGACTAACGTTAGTTGGGGCTTAATTCGAAAGGAGGATGATATCTTTAGGATTAGAGAAGCTTATAATCTTCCCGCTTCAGTTGTGCTAAGTGTTCCTTTTGAATCGGATGGAACCGATTGCAACAGTCCCAATGAGGTTGTTGTTCATGAAGCATATTTTTTTCTAGGTTTATGTGAAGAAATGCCATCGCTTATAGTTAAGATAGCTAATCATTTTGACATCTCTATGGGTCAATTGACTCCTCATACATGGAGCGTTCTAACTGTTATTCAAGTATTTAGAGAACTTCATTCTTTGGAATTAGGAGTAGAGGAAGTTCTATTCGTCTATTTTTTCAAAGCTTATGATTTAGACAGTAGTGTGTATCTTATTCAAAGGAGAGATTCATTTAATGTTCCTTTAGTATTCGATCTCGAAAAAAGTAAGATAAAAAGAGCTTCTTATGAGAAACAGTGGCAGTCGAAGTTCGTTTTTACGCGAGGGTGTGATAATCCTGGTTTTCTTGTTACTTGGTTTCCTAGAGATAGATAAGAACTTCATTGTCGACCAATTTTTGTGTACCGTTTCTAATGTGATGATTTGTTTCACCGTTTTTTTGTAGATGCTTCCAAGTTACCAAGGTGCAAAAAAGGTAGAGACGGTGAATTCAAAGCGATAAGCTATCTTTCTGATCACCATTCCGTGAAATTTCTTCTTAGCCACTTTGCTTTACAAAGAAGCTCGATTTGGGGTTAGATTCACACTCTGTTGAAATTTTCTTATTACTTCAATTGTTATTTGATAGTCATTTCCTTTTTTGCAGGTTACAAGATGTCTGCCTTTGACGGATCAGTTGTTGACGATGTTATGGCTAAGTTTTGAGAGGTTGCGGCTGCAGCTACTATTCCATCTAGTATGGAACCTCTTGCCCCGAAGTATCCAACAAAACGAAGTGGGACTACGATTGACATCATCCGCAAGCAGCCAAATAGGAAAGTCCTTTCTACTTTATCGAACAGTGCCAGGATGATTGTTACTGACCATTCTTCTATGTTGAGTCCTCTCAACAATCAATCTTTCTCTCTTGACCGCTCTTCTTTCAATGAGCTTGGATATGCAACGATTTTAGATAAGTCGCGAGCTCATCTTTTGCAGGTTGATATTATTTTTTCGAATTATAGTTCATTATTTATGTTTTGCTATTTTGAATCATTCATGTAGCTTCCTATGTGATGATTGTTTTTCAAATAAGAAATGTCAGCTTGCCATCACATGAAGATGGAACTTGATGCTGCAAAAGAAGAGTCGAAGAGTCTTCATGGGACTATCGATCGTAACTTGCGCGATCAGGAGAAGGAGATCAAGCAACGCGATTATGTCATTGTAGCTAAACAAGTAGAGAACATTTCTTTGAAGAATCAAGTTGATAGTCTTACTAACCAACTTGAGCCGATGTTAACTAGCGCGGAAAAGTTGCAGCAAAAACTCAACTTAGCGGTGCCAGCTGCAACCATCCATTATCAGTGGAAGATGGTTCAAGAATTTAAGAGAGGTCATGCTAAAGATTAGGATGCTGAAAAAATTGAGAGGGAATATCGAGAGATTTTGATTACCGAGGCCAATATCGACGGGAAGCTGACTCCCACCTTTCCGGAGACTCTCACCAAATTTGAAGATGTTTCTACTTCAGACACTTAGTAGCGATTATATACTTCGTAAGTTGTGGGTACTCCTGGTAGGGTACATTATTTTAGTATTTGACTTTCTTTTAGGAGCCATAATGACTCAAGTAGTGACCATGTAGGCTATTTTGTGACTTGTATGGTTTCTTTTTGCTTTTGGACGGTCGGTTGTAGCTACCTTCTATTACTTTGTCGTCGTTGTTTTAATTTGATTTATGAAAGCGTCTAGTTTCGAACTTAGCATTTGCATTGGATAACTTTATCCACATGGTTTAACTTCTTAAGTGACTTTCTAATAAAACTTGCATCATATTATAACATATTGTCGTAACTTTCTAGTAGCCCGTATAGGATCTTTTCTTTTATTTTCTTGATGCATGACGTGGGAAGTTACTTGAGGTTATACATCTTGATTTTCTAAGTCAAGATATGTTGTCACGACTTCACTAATGTATTCCCTTCTGGTTTATCTACTCGATAGAGAATATAGTAACCGCACAGGTTCTTATCATATGCTTAGCTAGAAATTTTTTTCTAGAAAATAATATTATAAAGCCAAAACCATATTTAAGATTTGAAAATTAAAGGTTAAGATCTAATCCATAAAAATAGAAAGTTGAAAATGAAAAACCAAAAACTTCGAACAGTATTTAAAAATGATAAGCTTTTAGATTGATTGCATTCCAGTTGTGAGGTGGAGTCTTTCCTTCTTTATCTTGTAGCTTGTATATTCTGGATCCACGTACTTCCACAACTTGATAAGGATCTTCCCAGTTGGGCCCTAATTTTTCAGCACCATGTTCCATTGTGTTTTGGAAAGTGCGTCTGAGCACCCAACCCCCCACTTGGAAAGTTCTTTTTTGAATTTTTTTTATTATAACTTCTAGCTACTTCCTGTTGGTAACACCAATTCTAGATTCTTGCAGCTTCCTTCTTTTTCATCTAGTAAGTTAAGGTCGAGATTCATCAACTCTATGTTATCCTCATATTGAAGATGTTATGTTCGAATAGTCTTCACGCTAATCTCGGAAGGTACAACTGCCTCCATCCTGTATACTAACGAGAATGGTGTTTCTCTAGTTGCCAACTTTGCTGTCGTTCGATAAGCCCACAATACGCCTGGAAATTCTTCAACCCACTTCCCATTGGCGTTTTCCAAGCATTCTTTTAGTAAGTTAACTATGGTTTTGTTTGTAGATTCCGCTTATCCGTTCGATAGTTTATGTCTTGGAGTCGTAAAAACTGAGCTTTATTCCCCAATTATCACAATACTCTCTAAAGTTGTTACTAGCGAACTGGGGTCCATTGTCAATAACTATCTCGCTCGGAATCCCGATCTTGCATATAATATTTTTCCATATGAAGTTGCTTACTTCAAAGTCAGTTACTTGACTTAATGCTTCTGCTTCCATCCATTTAGAGAAGTAGTCAGTTACTACCAGAAGAAGAAAAATTTTGAGGAGGAGCCATGGGTAACTTCCCAACTATATCCATACCCCCCCCCCATTTCATGAATGGCCATGGGGAGTATATCTTTTTCAAGTTCTCTGGTGGAAGTTTGGAAACTTGGGCGTGCCTTTGGAATTTTTTGTAGTGTCGAGCGAACCTAGTTGGGTCGTAAGACATAGTTGGCCAGTAATATCCTGCCCTTTTTATTCTTAGTAAGAGACTTCTTCCTCCTGAGTGAGAGCCATATTCTCCCTCGTGCAGTTCTCTTATGACTTGCACTGCTTCTTCCGGAGTTACACATTTCAAGTAAGGACCTGAAAAGGACATGCGATATAGTTGGTTGTGAATAAGGCAATATCGTGCAACATATTATTTTATCTTCCTACATTCAGCACGACTTGTAGGTAATGAATCATCTTGTAGATAGTTGATTATAGTAGTCATCCAATTCATATTTTCGTCTACCGTTGCAACTTCTAAGATGGGGAGGTCTATGTCGGTAGTTGGCTATTGCATAACTAACAAAGGAACATTGATTGACTTTTTGGCTTTCAATGATGAACCAAGATTGGCCAAGGCGTCAGCATGGTTGTTATCTTCCCTTGGAATCTGAGAGATTTTCCTGTTGTCAAACCTCTCAAGTAACTTCTTAGTTAGACTTAGATATTGTGTCATTCTTGCATCTCGAGCTTGGTAATCTCCTTGTGTTTGGTTGACTATAAGTTGTGAGTCACTGAACACCTCAAGATCTTTCACTCTGAGATCTTGAGCTGAAGCCATGCATGCTATCAAGGCTTCATACTCTGCTTCATTGTTTGTAGTTCTAAAGTTGCATATGACTGCTCTTAAAATCTCTTCTCTCGATGGCGAGGTTAAAACCATTCCAAGACCGGTTCCTCGTATGTTACCATCAACAAACAACTTCCAAACTTCTTTTCGATTTCCTTCTCGTAGAATCTTAACTTCTTACTATGCTTCCAATTTTAAGTTAGGCGTGAATTCTGCCATAAAATCAGTCATTACTTGAGACTTAATTGTGTTAGTTGGTCTGTATATTACGTCGTATTCTCTGAGTTTGACTGCCCATTTAGCCAACCTTCCAGACATTTCAGGCTTGTGTAGAACTGCTTTAATGGGAGCTGAACTTACTAGCACGATGGGATGTGCTTGAAAGTACGAACGTAACTTCCTGACAGCTGTTATCAATGCTAAGGCGGGCTTCTCTAAGCGAATATACCTTGTCTCAACATCTAAGACCGACTTATTGACATAACACACATGAATTTGTTTGTTTCCTTCCTCTCGAACCAATACTCCACTTACCGCATGTTCTGATACAACAAGATATAACAATAACACTTCACCATCCATTGGTTTTGATAAAAGATGATGTGAGGTTAGGTAGCTCTTGAGATCTCTTAATGCCCGTTCGCAACTTTCGTCCCATAGAAAATCTTTTGTTTTTCTTAATGCAACAAAAAACGCATGAGATTTATCTGAAAGCTTCGAGATGAATCTACTCAATGCAGTCATCCTCCCAGTTAACTTTTGCACTTCTTTCACATTCTTCGGTGAATGAATTACCTGAATTGCTCTAATTTGATATGGATTAGCTTCCATTCCTCTGTGGGTAACGATGTAACCTAAGAACTTCCTAGAGCTAACTCCAAAAGAGCATTTCGTAGGGTTTAACTTCATATTGTAGTGTCGTAGGGTAGTAAATGCTTGTTGCAGATGAGTAATGTGATCCTCAGCTACTAAAGATTTTACCAACATGTCATCTATGTAAACTTCCATCGCTTGGCCAATTTGGTAAGCAAACATCATGTTTACTAATCTTTGGTAAGTAGACCCAGCGTTGTTTTAACCCAAAAGACATCACTTTGTAGCACTATATCCCTCTTGAGGTCATAAACGACGTTTTCTCTTGATCACCCGGGTGCATTAAAATTTGATTGTAGCCGCTGAAGGCATCCATAAAACTCATAAGCTAGTGACCAGTTGTTGCATCCACTAGCTTTCCGATGTGCAACAATGGAAAATGATCTTTCAGACATGCCTTATTAAGATCTGTAAAATCGATACAGACTTGCCACTTCCCATTCTTCTTTTGAACTACCACTACGTTTTCTAACCATTATGGGTAACATACTTCACGAATGAATCATGCCTCCAATAGCTTTTGGACTTCGTTTTTAATGATTATATCACGTTCCAGAGCAAATTTTCTTCGTTTTCTTCTAACTGGTTGACGCTATGGATCTACCTGCAACTTATGCATAATGACTTCAGGGTCAATCCCGGGTATGTCGACGTGTGACCAAAAAAAAACAATCGGCGTTTGATTTTAGGAAGTCAATAAGTCTTGTTCTTATACCAGTAGGTAACTTTGAACCAAAATTTATCTTCTTATCAGGTTCATCTTCAACTAGTTGGACTTCATCCAGTTCTTCTACCTCTGGTTCTTCATTATGAAAGATATATGATGAGCTTTGTGGTTGAGTTCTTCCCTTTAGAGTAATTTGATAACATGACCGTTAATTCTCTTGCTCTCCTCTAACTTTTATGACTTCCAAGGAGTGGAAAATTTTATAGTTTNGTAAAAAGCCCCCCCCCCCCCCCTCATTTCATGAATCCAAGGATGTCCCACGATTGCGTTATAAGCCGAGGGACAATCTAGTATGAGAAATTTTGTCGGTAAGTTGATTCCTCGTGCGTACACGTGTAATGTCACCTTACCTATTGTATGCTTTACCTCGACACTAAATACTACCAACGATGTATATTTACATGGTAGTGCCGCCTCACCTAGGTCTAAGCTTTTATAGGCCTCAATAAAGAGGATGTTCGTTGAACTCCCATTGTCGACAAGTATCTTCTTCATTAGACAATTAGCAACCGTACGCGATATAACTAACGCATCATGATGCGAAGCCAAGATCCTTCCAGCTTCGTCTGAAGTGAAGCTGATTGTGCAGGTTTTCGTAGCTCTGCTTCCAACAACGTTATTTCCTGAATGACTCCTTGCGATTCTAGTGTTTGTCTTGGCAGCTGAATGGCTTATTCCACTTATTTCTGAACCTCCTAAAATAATGGTGATGATTCGATCATGTCTCAAAGGCGGATCAGGGCCTTTTCTAGGTTTTTTATCTTTGCTTTTATCATCGATTCAGTTCCGGACTTTATCAGACAAGTACTCCCTTAAGTGTCCTTTCTTCAGTAGTTCATTCACTTTCATTCTTAGTGTTATGAAATCCTCTGTTCGATGACCATGATCGTTGTGGAATTCACACCATTTCGAAGTGTCACACTTCTCATCCGGTGCTTTCATCTTCTGTGGCCATCTTACCATGTTCCCCATCTACCTTAGGAAATCTACCACTTGCGCATGAGAAATTGAAAGATTATTTATTGTTCGCCATGTCGATGACAGACGTCTCTCACTTTCTACACTGTTGAAAGATCGATGAACGCTTTTGTGGTCACTTCTATTACTGATTTTCTCATCGCGAGGTCTATAATAAGATTTATCGTGTCTGCTTAGCTTCTCCCTTCTATCTTTGCTTTTTTTTCCAAACTCGAGTCTTGCTTCGATCAAACTAGACCTTCAACTTTTAAACTTAAAATTTGATCGAGGCTTAACCGGAATGCTCATCTCGATATCAACATTTGCTATAAATTGTTTTCATTGGTAGAATTTCAAGTGCTGACCAAACCCACTATTGTAGTATTACAAGGAAAGTCATGATTGTGAAGATTATGGGTAGTGAATTCTCAACAAGGTAACGAAATACAATTAAAAGAACAAAGAGTTAGATTAGAAGAAAATGTAGATGAAATAAGTCAATGTTCTCTTGTTTTGATAAATGGCTTAAAAATCATTCAATACTTGCTAAAGAGGAAACATGTATGTACCCCCATCATACCCAAATTTCTCTATAGCTAAACAGAGGACCTTTTGGCTAGACTAGGCTAGACTAATTCTTTGTGATGTAGTTGCTCTGGTCATGTTCGTTGTCACTGAATCACTTGACGGGCTCTCTCTAGCTCCTTCATTCTTCCTTCTGGCATGTGCCTCTCCTGGCAACCTTAGAGAAAACACAAGGACACAAGCCTATCAGCTAAAATGTGTTTACTAAATTGCAGCTAATGACAGAAAAAGGAGTTAAAGAGCAGTACCCTAATTGCAAAGTAGTGTCTGAATCGGACTTCTGGATGCTGCAGTTAGTGTCATCGACGCAAGTGTGGTTTACAAGAGAGTTCATAGGATCAATAGTAAAGCATTTGATGTATGATGGAACAGAGTGTTGGTTGATCGACGGGAGAAAACTTCTAAGTTCTTGAATCTATTTCAAAAAGATGATTATAAGTCACAGAAAGAAAATTTTGTGACCAATGACCATAGTTGTCAGTTGATACCACAACAAAATATAAGAATGATTTCAGTTACCTGTCTACGCAAGGTCTCATTTTCCAACTCTGCTCTCTGTTCCTGCAAAGTAAATATTCTCCATTGTCAATAAAACGAATAAGGTTACATTGGAAGTGAAATAAGAAAAGCTATTATTNTTACATTGGAAGTGAAACAAGAAAAGCATATAACTTCAAGAACTACCTTGAGCCTTGATTCCTCAAGTTGGTTAGTCAACAATAGCTCCTGAAGAAACCACATAACAACCTTAATCAGAAAAATGCAAAACATGTTTAAGATTAAAGAAAGAGGGAAGAGTGATATTACTATTTACCTTTCGTTCTCTGACAGATAACAATGCAACATTTAGTTGTTGCTCAAGGAGTTGTAGCTCTTTCAAGCTCAGAACATTCAATCCCTTACCCTGAAATTGTCTTCATAACACAAACCCATAAACTCAAAATGGACAGTGATTTAAGAAGAAACATAAACAAACCAAAAGTGAGATTTAAAATTCCATACAAATGTTTCTCTTGAAGCTTTGAAATCTCATCCTTCAAAAGATCCACCTCCTGATTCTAAAACAAAAAATCAGATATTAGATGGCAACAACAATGTCAATGTCAAATGTGAGTGATACTTAAGAATTTCTCACCTCTGTTTTAGAATCAACGAGAGCAGAATCTGAAGAACTCTGGTAGTTACCATATCTAGAAAGTGTTTTCTTCATCCTAAATTAACAAAATTGAGAAGAAATTAAAGTCTCTAACTTCAAACGAAACATGCAAGAACCAAAATCCAGAAGAAATTAAACATGCAAATTGAAATAATTAGTAATGTATGTATGTACCTAGTACTAGCGAACTCGAAGAGCTTGCCGGATTTAGAGAAAACGATAACGGCAACTTCAGCATCACAAAGAACAGAGAGTTCATGAGCTTTCTTGAGTAAACCAGCACGTCTCTTAGAGAAAGTAACTTGCCTGCTATTCGCATTTTCAATCCTCTTTATCTCGATTTTTCCACGACCCATTGAATAGAGAGAGAAAGAGAAAAAGTTCAGTCTTTCTTCCTTGTTCAACTCACCACACCAAATTGGTTTTTTTTGGGGGCAATCGTCTATAATGGGAAAACCAAAGATTTCTAAATTTGGATGGAATATTTAAGTTGAAAAAGAAAAAGAAAAAGAGATTTGTGAGAGAGTGTTGTAATGCATGGGCACTGTTTTGCGTGTTTTGGGTTTAGGGGTATTTGCGCTTTGCATGATACCTTTTTGCCACATTTAGATGATTTGCCTGTTTTAGTGGGGTCCTCGTTTCCCTTTCGACACTAAAGTTGTGTGTGTTTTTTTCTTTTTCTTTTAGAATTTATTTATTGCTCCTTAATACACTTTTACTTTCTATTGGTCATCAACAACTAAAATTTACTAATATCCAGATTTTCTTTCGGTTTTGAATTTGTAGTCCGGGTCTTTTTTGTTTAAAGGATTTTTACTAAAATTATAAGTATTAGACCGGAATATAACATCCAATATATTATCAGCCTAAATCTTAAAAATCCAAATACAAAAGTCCAACAAAAATAACCAGAATAAAAAAAAGCTTATCAAAGTCCAAACACCCATAGAGCCAGAAAAGAAACTCTAGTATCCTTAAACAACGGATGGACAACCAGGGGCAGATCTAGAAGAATAATCAGTGTGGGGCAAAAACAATATTTATGTTTATGTACACAGAAAAAACAAAAGAAAAAATAACATAGGTGAGTGTGGGATATGGGCTCAAACTCTTTACAGCCCAACTCACAAGAAAGCCTAAGGAAGAACATAGGCGCGTCCAGACGCGCCCGAATAGTTGTATCAACAGTATACCTACGATCCCTAGACGCGGCGCACAGTGCCCTACCTACTATATCGCTGCATGAACAGGAGTCCTACCAGGCTACTAGCAATGATGACGGCTCGACTATAAATAGAAGATCACTTCGAAGCGATAAGGGGTTGGATTTTAGAGAGAGAAATTATGGAGAGAAGTCAGAGCAATTTCGACGACACTACCCCGTTCTCGACGACCAAAAACTCTTTTGTAAACTTTCTTTATTACTGAAGCGCGTCGGGCCTGTCGACGCGCCTCTTCGTTGATTGTAACACCTTTGTCAAAACGAACCAATCTTCGGATCGACGATCCTAGATCCAACAATTGGCGACTCTGCTGGGGACTTTGATAAAGGAAATAAAGACGCACCGAAGACATGGCAAGTACCAGCAAC
>OVBE01016840.1:0-10731 GCA_900406425.1 Iberis pinnata | reverse complement strand
TTTGCTACTGTCTTGTATAGCACTGAACACAAACTTATAGGTCTCAGGTCAGCCATTTTGGTGGGATTTTCTTTTTTTGGAATCAAACATATATGAGTAAAGTTCCATTCAGATGGAAAGACCCCTGTGGAGAAGAAAAGTTGGATCTCTGCCACCACTCTGTCTTGTAACAGATTCCAATTCTTTTGAAAAAAGAGGCCTATCATCCCATCTTCTCCTGGGGCACTAGCAGGGTTTATATAAAAAAACTGCTTCTGTGATCTCTACACTGGTAACAGGTTGGAGCAGGTCTTCATTCATGGATTGAGTTACCTTAGGGGTCATGTGGTTGAAGATAATGTTGTTGTTGGGAGGGTTAGATGACTAAAACAAGTCTGAGAAGTACTGTGATGCTACTTCTCCCTTGGAAGCCTCAACTTTTTGAGTATTACCATTGTGATCAATGAGAGAAGCTATGAAGTTTTTTGATATAGATCACTTAACAGCCTGATGAAAGTATTTTGTATTTAAATCCCCCTCCTTGAGCCATCTTTCACGACTCTTTTGTCTCCAATATTGGTCCTCTTCACAAAATGCTTTGCCTAATTCTGCAGAGAGGAATTTGATTTGGTCTTGGCTCGGATTAAGATATGATTCCTCCAACTTAAGACTTTAGTTTTAGGTTTTTCACACATATTAATAAAAACATATAAATAACTAGTAATATTATCTAATATAGTAAGGTTCCTTCTAACAAGTGCCCTACCTGCTCGACACGTGTCCTCTCCCTTTTTCTAAACCAAAACATTTTTTAAAAAGAATAGCCACATGAGCTTTATAAGAGTATCTCTTCACGCCATGTCATCATCTACAAAACCAAAGCTAAATCCTCCACATTTACTACAAACCAAATTCATCACATTCTCTCTCTCCAAATAAAAAGGCCATGATTATTTGTATTCATTGCTTTTTGGCTACAGATGGAGATCCATGGAGAAGCCCACATAAAGGGCCCACACTCATACAGTCTCGCAGAGTTAGCCTAACTTCATCTCCTTCTTTATAGATTTTTACGACAAAAAACCATCAGTCATCGCTAAACCCAAACGGCTCGGCTTCCATCGTCTACCGTTTCAATCAAAGAACAATTCCCCTACCAAATTATTCAGTTACCTTCCCCACTACACCTGCATCTAAAGCCATCGTATCCACCCTTATAAAATGGACCTGCTTCCAGTGCAATAGTCTCCCTAAGATTCTTCCAAACTTACTCGCATAACTAAAAATGCAATCCTCTGGTCGTCCAGCTTCTCTACAGGTTTTAGAGAAAAGTGAACTGTATATGATTCCACAAAACAACATTAGCTGAAGTTCATGATTCTTGATTGTAACTGAGAAGACTCCAAATGTTCTATTCTAAATGCGTTTTATGAGTTATATGTTGGTGGAAAGTTTTGTATTCATGCGTTTTATGACTTATGGCTCATAGTTTGATTCGTGGGATAAGTCGTCCTATTCCATTGAGGTTAGAGGATCCTCTTTGTGGTTTCCAAACTATCAGTTACAAGCTCTAGTTATTAAAAAGCATATATAGTGTTGACATGTTGCCTATATTACATTCTCTTAGATTATCATTTTGTTTAGTATCATCATTAACATGTTAAATTCTTTTTCCAATCAATCTCTTAGCCACTGGTCTTACATTTCCCACAATCCATAGTTAAGCACCTTCGCTGCTGGTTAGTAATACATATTGGATTAGGCCTTCCTAATTTCTAATACTAAATATTAATAATGTAGAATCAAGCACGTTCGTTGATGGGTTTACTTTGAGATCAACTACTATAATCTCTTAAAGGATGCACCACTGAGGAGACAACTTATACCGAATGCCGATGTGACTTGCATAAGGTTTCACCTATAGCATTCTATAATTGCGATGTGTGAGATTGTTTTTACTTAACTCTCTGCAGAAAAATCTAATGTCAATTAGTTAGTTGTGAGTTTCACACTCAATCGATTAAATTTCTTCATATTAGATTTCAATTTTCAGTCATTTCTCATTCACATTTTCTGCAGGGTTTCTAATTGAAGGATGTGGTGCCTCCCAAAGATCCTTACATCCTGGTCAGACTTATGGATGATATATCGATGAAGGAATTGTGCTGAGTGACAAAACAACAATTCTCTGCATTTTCTGTCTTCCAGGTGACTGTCTTATTGCTAATATGATGTTTAATTGCTTAATTGCTAATATTAGCACTTAGGCAGAAAAAATATAGATTTGTTCTAAAATCATAAACATCGTAATTGATCTTACGTTTGTTTTTAACTAAAACATATAAATAACTAGTAATAAATACATATTTTTCGGTGTAAAATAATTTTCTAAATCTTTTAGCCAATCGATTGTCAACAATTTCAATTAATATGTCTTGAAGTTTACAATTTTATAATATTTAAACATAAAACTATATAAAAATTGGTGAAAATCAATTTTTTTCAAACAAAATTTTTTTCTAAAACATCAAACATTAAAAAACGGAAGGAGTATTAAAGAATTTTACAATTTTGTCCCATCATTTCCTTCATGTTCACGTTGTAATTTTCACATTTGTTTTTATTTTTATGGTTAACTATGTCGCGGGGTTTTTTGTTAACATCTTAGACCACCTCCATTGGAGGTGTTTAGGGAGTTGCTTAGTATATTTAGAATTAAAAAATAAATAAAAATGCTTAATTGCTAAGCATTGATGCTTAGATAAACATTTTAAGCACATGGTGCTTATTGACACATGTCGGATGCTTGTTGGCCAACTTTTTTTTTAAAAATCGATTTTTGTTTTTTTCAAATAGATTCATGATTTTTTTTGTAGGATTGTGAAAGAAAACCAAACCGAGTATTCCGAACTGAACCGAAAATTTCACGAACCGAACCGACCTATGTAGACGACACAAAACGAATTTTCAATTTTGGCTCTCGGTTCGGTTCGATAACCGATCGGTTTATTTTTTATTTTTTTGAAAAAACCAAAAAACCGATAATAATCGTTCTTCAGATCCTAAATGTTAAATATAATTTAAAATATAATTTATGAATTGAAATATAATTTGTTAAATGTAAAAAAACAATTTTTTTAAGCATCAAGAGTATCTTAACCATTGGAAGCCAAATTTTTTTAATACTAATCCAAAGTTGCTTAAACATTAAATTTAATAAAAAATGGTTAAGCACCCTCCATTGGTGCTTAACCATTGGAGATGCTCTTATATAGATTAATGAAAGAGAAGAAATAAAGCTGATAACAAAATAAAGCTCAACCCAACGAAACAAAAACACGATCAACAACAAGAAAAGAAACAAAATCATGGCGGTCTAAAGTCCTGTTCTTGTAAAAAGATGTCCATTAACCACAATGGAAAACCTGCAGCTACATAGGAGTTAAATCTCTGCTCTTTTGTTACACTATTACCAATCAAATGTGCTACACGATTTGTGGTTCTGGTTTCACGATGTACTTGCCACCCATTTATTTTGTTAAAGGGATTGGTCACTTCATATGACTCATTTCCGGGGCAGGAAAAAAAACCATTTGACACTTGATACCAAAGTGAATAGTAGAATAAACAAAGCATAGGATGGCCAATGATTTGGTTTCATGATGGCATTCACAAGACATATATCTTCAAATGCAAAAATGACACAACAAACCTTATGAGCCACCATACAATCAGATGCCCAAAGAAGAGTAGTGATTTTAGCTTGTTCAAAACTTCCAATTCTTGAGAACGATCTTCTATTGTGTAATAGTGTATGACCATTATTGGTTCGTAGGACCCAAGCACTCCCACATATTTTATCTTTTGAGGACCACGTGTAGCCAACATTGCACTTCACCCACGAGACCGATGGTGCTTTCCACTTCTTTGTGGTTTTAATGTTAGACCTGTTTCCTTCTGTTAGTCAAAGAGTAATAAAACACATGTTTTAAATGTGACAGTGGCCGTAATAGAAATAGTTGGGCTTGACAAATGATACAATGGATGGTGGCTACAATTTTTTGGGTTCACACACGGGTTTAATCTCTATGCATAGGGACCATTGGAGAAGAAAATAAATCATCCCAACACAAGAAAAATATAAGAGAGAGAAACACTGTGAGAGAAAATCCAAACGGGTTTGAGAGAAAATTCAAACGGGAAAAATTAAGAGTTATTTTTCATTGCAATCGGGTTTGGATTTTTGAGTTGAGTGTTGTAATATTCTTCTTGATAATAAAAAGATATGTAGCAGGCCCGGAGACGTAGGCAAAGTTAGTCGAACTCCGTTAACAAATTCTTTGTGTGCGATTTTCTTTCTTTTCCTATCTTAGGCCTATTGGAAGTTCGCGTTTATTTCCTAACAACTGGTATCATAGCCATATTAAGAGATGGGAGGTGAAGATGGTTCAACACATGGTATCGAAAAGTTTCACGGTACGGATTACGCATTTTGAAGAATGCAAATCGAAGATTATCTGTATGGAAAAAGCTACATCAACCACTAAGCAAGAAGCCCGAGAAGATGGAGCAAGAAGAATGGGATCTCCTTGATAGGCAGGTTATGGGTGTTATTAGGCTAACACTATCTAAGAACGTCGCACACAATGTTGCAAAAGAGAAGACCACTAAAGGTTTGATGACAGTCCTCTCGGATATGTATGAAAAACCGACGGACAACAATAAGGTGTTTTTCATGAAGAAGCTCTTCCACTTAAGGATGGATGAAGGTATATATGTTGCAGCGCACGTGAACGAGTTCAACACAATTGTCAACCAGTTTTCTTCTATTGAAATTGAATTTGATGATGAGGTACGAGCGCTGATATTATTGGCATTTTTGCCTAATAGTTGGGAGCCCATGAGGATTGCGGTTAGTAACTTTGTAGGTACTCATAAACTTAAATTCAGTGATATTCGAGATCGTATCCTTGGCGAGGAAGTTCGAAGGATTGACTCTGGTGAAACAACATCAAATGCCATAGATTCAGAAGAGTTGAAAACTGCACGCCTCAAACTCCTCATCTATATATACTAATGGGAAAACCTAGTTCTTAGGCTACCCAAAAATCTCATCAAAAGGATATTCTTTCTTCCAAAGTTTATCCTTTCAAACAATAAAATCTTTCTTCCAAAGATTATTCTTCTCAACAAATCTGTAGGATCTTGATGCATAGCCACATCATCAAATCCTAGATTATTGTTTCGTCAACCAACCATTGTGCCACATCAGCAGATCTTTGTGCCACGTCAATCAGCATCATGTTCTACGTCATCAGCATCAGCATCATGTGCCATGTCATCAGCATCATGTGCCACATCACCACTTTCATATCTCCCAGAATATATCATATAATCAATTTTAGAACATCTCCAAGATACGTTCCAAGAAGGTATATTTCCTTCCATGATTTTCTCAAGAGAATATCTTCTATAATCTTTTTGTTAAGATTCTCTTCCAAATATAATCTTCCCAGAATATATTAAATATTCTGTTTTTTTAAGACATCTCCAAGAATGCCTCTAAGATATTCTTTCTTCAAGAATATCTCTAAGATATTATTTCTCCAAGAACATCTCTAAGATATTATTTCTCCAATAAGATCTTTGAGCGTATTATATGTTCTACAATATTCTCAACCAAATATCTTCTTGGTAAAATCTTCTTGAAAAGATTCTCTTCAAGCTTCTGTTTCCACTTAGCTTTCTGTTCACACTCAGCTCCTTGTTTATCAACAGTGATCTTTTGTGACACATCAGCACACGCACTGTGATACATAAATATGTTCAATGATATCATCAGCTCTCTGATCCCGTCAGCTGGTTGATTCTGTCAACGTATTAATTATAACAAGCTTTTGATTCCAACACGCTTCTGATTCCAACATGCTTCTGATTCACTCAGTTCGTTGATTCCAGAACTTGCATCTTCAATCTCCCCCTTTCTGAATCAACAACACTTTACTATTGCATCTTCAGCCAGCTTCTCGATCCAATCAACTCAGTGATCCTATCAGTCTTCTGAGTCTGCATCTTTCACTATGTTGACGGATACTCTGTTGAACCAGCTTGTCTTCAAGCTATTCGAAATGTTATTGTAGTCAACTTCTATATTTAATATCAACATCTTCAACTATATTTGTTGCATACAATTTCTAACATTCTATCTCATGAATCTTTAATATCCTGTCTGGTATCAAGCTTCTGACATGTTGTATGTTACGTTTGCATCATATTCGATATCACACTTCCAACATGATTTCTGATTATCTTCAACATCTTGTATGATGCGTTTCTCAACTTAGTCAGCAATTAACTCTCATTTCTCACTCATGTGCCCTAATCTACAATGCCACAACTTGGTTTGTTTGGTATTTTCAACAACTTCAAGTGTGTCTTGATAACACGTCATCATATAAAGAGTACCTCTTTTATGACCTTCCGCAACCACCATAGAACCTTTCTCTACTCTCCAAGATCCTCCACCAAAGTTGACATTATGACCCATATCATCAAGTTGTCGTACTGAGATAAGATTTCGCATTAACTTAGGGACATGTCTAACCTTTGTGATCTTCCACACTCGTTCGTCTTGCATCTTAAGGTTGACGTATCCAATACTAATGATATATAGTGGTAAACCATCATCTAGATATACTTTCCCATAGTTTCCCGTAACATAATTCTCGTAATGTTGTGGTGTGCAGTGGTGTGGAATGACGCTCCTGAATCCAGTAACCAAGAGTAGATCGGACTGTTAACAAATGAGATAGATGCTTTACCGTTGCTAAGATTGCATCATAAACTTCACTTTCTCCTAGAGAGTTGATAGGCACACCGTTAATGCATCGGTCGTTGCATGTGTAACCGCATTTTCTCCACCTTTATTTTCTTTTTTCTTTGGTGGTGCCTGATAGTAGGATTTTTAAGTCCTAAAGGGTATCAATTACCCATCATTGTAGTATAGATGGATTCTCAATCCAAATGGGAGTGCACTAACATTCAAGATGCAATGGATGTTTCAAAGTCAAGCTAAACAGTAAAAAGGGTGTAGTTTACTAACAGGTCTTAAATGCAGTGAACATGCCAGAAGTAAAGTGCATTGACAGAAAAAGAAGCATAAAAGAATAAGATGCAAAAACAGAGTAAAAGCAGAGAGAGTGAAAGATGTAAATAAATGTGAAGCAATTCCTGAGGACTAAGGGTAATCAACCAAGGATCCGTCCCAATCTACCTAAACACCTAACATACTTCAAACAATCAGTATATATCATTGTATACAAGTATAAGTAAAGACAAAGGACAAACATATTTTGTCTGAAACATGAGACAATGCTAATTTTGATAAATAATATGCACATTGATTAGCTTTCTGAGTTCTGAACTAGTATCTGATATTACCAAAATGTTGTTCCCATGAATAAATAGTGTGAAGATAAAGCTTCAAAAGGCCGTTGAGTAGTTCGACTCTGCAACAGTTTGATCATCAAGTCATTATCACCTTCAAAAATAATATATGTGTATCCCAAATGTCTAATGCATTCATCGCCCATATTAAAGCGGTTAACTCTCTTTCAATAATAGTGAGCCTGCCGTCAAACCGTTGGTGATCGCCATTTATAAATCTACCTGAATCATCCCGGAGAATCCAACCTAAACCAAAAACTTTATCGGGATGATAATAAGCATCCAAATTACACTTTAGCCATTTGGTGGGTGGTGGTAACCAATTGCTTGCCCGAGTTACAGTAGTGTAGTGAGACATAGTTTGAACGATTGTCGAAGTGGCCTTCAACCATGTCTGACTACACGGGTTGCTCGGGAGATAACTTCTTATATCTCCACAGAACGTTGATTAAATACCAAATTGTTCATTGCTTTCCAAATGTGCCATAATACCCAAAAGAGACTTAATCGTTGTTCTATAGGTATGGAAGTACAACCCATAATATTGAATAAATATTCCACCTTCGAAGATAATAGATTATGTTGATCGAAGAGTTGAGGCAAAGTGAGTCCAAGTGCACACCATACTCCAATCGCAAAAGGGCAGTTAAAGAAAAGGTGATTTGGTGTCTCCTCATGGATACAACATCTAGGGCAAGGTAGGAAATTTGTAATACGTCTTCGGGTGAGTGTGGCAAATGTTGGTAATATGTCAAAGCATAAATCCCAGATAAAGTGTCGCAGTTTTGGAGCAATAGGTAGTTGCCAAATTCGGGATGCCATAGCTGTGTTTATAAACAGAGGTAGAGCAGGAATGACCTGTATGTCCGAGTGAGCAATAGCTAGGCGGTAGGCGGAACGAACAGTGAACGAACCATGGTTAGTATAATGCCACAAATAACGATATGGACAAGGAATATGGGGTATATATATTGCGAATAATATCCCGATCTTGGGGGAGTATGTAACGACGTAATGCTGATTCATCCCAAGTCTTGTCATGGTTGTCATATAAATCCGATACAGGCAGATCCCTGGAGTCAGCCAAGATCGTATAAGCTAGTCTAGGTGGAGTAGTTGGCAGCCATGGTTCATAGCCTATTTTGATAGAGTTTTCATCCCTTAGATTTGTGTGTAATATCGAGCTCTATATAATTGAGCGATTAGTGAATGTGGCCGAGTAAGAATCTTCCAAGCCTGGCTAGCAAGCAATGCTTGACTAAAGTAACTTAAATCCAAAAATTTAAACCACCTAGTGGTTTGGAGAATTTTAATTTTTGCCGAGATAGCCAAGACATTTTATGATGTATTGTTGTTCTTAAATAGACTTTTGTTCAGACGATATAGAAATTTTTGCTGAAGTTTTGTTTTATCTAACTTAAATTTTAATAAATTTGATTTCGATATTTAGACTTTATTTTGTACTTTTTACGTTTTTTATTATTTTCGTATGCAATTTTTTTATTTAGATGTGGTTGTAGTGCTTCATATATCACATAAAACTGAAACAAACCAAACTAAATTAATTTTTCTACAACTTTTTCTGTTTAAATTTTTTTTCAAACCGTAAACCAATACCAAACTATTAAACCGAATGGTTTTAATTTTTGAGAAACCAGAAAACCAAACTAAACCGTAAATCAGTTCAGCACTTGATTTCTTCAATTCGGTTTCATTTTTAAAGTTTAGATTTTCAGTTTGAAAATTTTAGTTTCTATTAAATTTTGATTAATATTCAGTAAATTTTGGCAAGTTCAATTCAATTTACTTCATTTAATATAAAATAAAATTATTGTTAAACCGAAAACTAAACTAAATTAAACACCATTTACTAGTTAGTTTATAGCCAGAAAGAAAATGTAACTTTGGCAAAAGAAAGTATATTTCTGAAAGTTGTGCTTAATAGATTGTCTGGTCACTCTACGAAAATTGTAGCCAAAATAAGCAAACAAGAAACTGCAAAAACACTTGGATAAAGTAGAACTAATAGCCTCCTTTGAGATCGTTGACGACATCGTAAGGGATGGGAGTGACAGTCTCCAAGGTCATACCTTCGACCATGAATCCTGGTTTAGGTCCTTTAGGTTGTCTTTTGGTGCTTATTGTCTCACCTTTGGCTTTAGCTGCAGCTTTGAGCTCATCATTCTTCTTCTTCCTCAACTTGAACTCTTCTGCACATCTTGATTGCTGCACATGCTCCACACGAACATGAATCCTCTTCCTTATGATCCTGTTTCCAATCTGAAACAACAACACAAATACATGTCAATATGCTAAATCCAAACTGTAACATAAGGAACTACAGAAACAGAGAGAAAACATGAGTGTTTGTGGTTGATTTGAACCACTTAAATCAAACATTGGTCAATAATCAATGGACACCAGATAGATGTAACATAGAAGCTAATTCAAACTGTGAGATTACATCACAAACCAAATTTTTGAGATAATACACAAAACCTGAGCTCAAACCCTAGCAAAGGAGGACAGTTAACTCAAACATTGGTCAAGAATCAATGGACACCAGATAGATGTAGCATAGAAGCTGGTTCAAACTGTGAGATTACATCACAAATCAAATCTTTGAGATAAAACACAAAACTTGAGCTCAAACCCTAGCAAAGGAGGAGAATTAAACTCTACTAACTTATAATCAATTGCACATATCATCATAAAACAATCAGATCAACAATCTTAAACGAAAGAGTAAGATTTCACTCTTCAACAGACCTGTTTGTTGACTTCGACACCAACGGCACGTTTAGTGACATTCCAGATGCGACCAGTACGACCATGGTAAAACTTGTGAGGCATACCCTTGTGAATCGCACCATTTACTTTCACATCGACGTAATCTCCGACCTTAAAGGTTCTGAGGTAGGTAGAGAGTGGAATGTAACCCTTCTTCCTGAAAGGTCTGGCGAAGAGATCCCTCGTTCTAGCCCTAACTCCATGACCTGCCGGCATTTTTCCCTGGATGCGACGACGTAAAACCCTAGTAGACGCCGAAATGAAGAAATGAGAAAGACAGTATCTATTTATACCTCAATTTAGGGCTTTCTTAAATGGGCCTTTTGTTTTGGGTCAGAAAACTAAGCTTATTTGCAGAAAAGCCCCCTTACTGTTTAGGGCTGGTCATATAAACCGAAACCCAAAATCCGAACCGAAACCAAACCGAAAAAACCGAAACCGAAACCGAATCGTTCTTCAAAATAATCCGAACGGTTCCTATATATCTCAACCCGAAAAACCGAATCCGAACCCGAA
>OVBE01016839.1:0-10732 GCA_900406425.1 Iberis pinnata | reverse complement strand
AATTATTATTATAAATTTTAATTATTTTAATTGAAATTGTTAATTTCAGATCGTACCGCTCATTTCATATAAATGAGATTGGTCAGACGTCCAGATGTTCGGACCCGTCACCGACGTCTACTCGGGTGCCTGAGACACCACCGACACCTGAAGGACGTATTCAACCCCAAATGTGGATGTCTATAGAGGACCTCCTAGTCCAACCTGAACGGGAGCGATTGCCGATGCTTCACCCGTCTACACGTCACGGAACGACGTGGTTTTTGCACACGAACAACGACATCACGAAGTGCATTAAGCGAATAATGCATAGACTTCTATGAGTGGCGCATCCTACATATGACAATCTTCCAGACGCCGGGAAGGACTACTTGTTTTACTACTTTGCGGTAAGTAATCCAGATTTAGTATATTTAAGAACAAAATACAATTTTAAGTGGTTAGTAACATAACTGGTTTTAATTTTTTTGCAAGAGTTCAACTGGTCATCTCAGTTGACACGTGAAGTCCGGATTGGGTTTGATGCACGAGCTGCGAAGACGTTCAGTCAACATTTCTATGTGTGGAAGCATAGTTGTTATGTTGAAAAAAAGAAGCATAACAAGATGCCAGAAGAACTCCTAGAAGGCTTCGTTAGACATTGGGAGGTGGAGAAGACGAAGGAAATATCTTGTACCAAAAGGAACAACCGGATGACCACCCGAGATGGCAAGGGGATAGCTACTACCAACCCCGGTTCCAAGAGTGCGGTCACTCGGGCCGATGAGATGGTATGAAAATATTTTTAATATATAAAAATTAATATTATAATTTTAAATACTAATTTGATTCTCAATTATAAAATAGGAGCGTGAGACTGGCCGTCGACCAGGGCCTATCAAGCTTATGAAGGACATCCACACGAACCGGACGACGGGTCAGATACAAGATGAGGTGGTTCGCGAGGTTGTCCAGACAACACGGCGACTGATCCATGAGCAGGCATCTCAGGAGTCCATCCCACCCGATGACATGTCGATCGATACACAATTCGATATTGCGTCTCAGGTATGTATAGTAAATACTTTTAAATTATAATTTAACATAATGGTTTATTGTAACTTTATGTTTTGTTTCTTGTTTCTTGCAGGTTACGAAGAAACAAAAGGGGGCGCATTACTGCTAGGGAACATGGCGTCTTTATGTTTCCCGGGATCGTCTCGAGGGAGGACTTCATTTTGGGAGGAGGAGCTGCGGCAGAAGAACGCGGCTATGGAGTTGATGCAGCAGCATATGACTCAGATGCAGGCCGCGCAAATGGAACAAGAAGCTCGCCTCACTGCCCAACTCAACGAACAACTCGCCGACCGACTCAAAGAGCAAAGGGAGGAGATGCAGCGTCGGATGGATAAGCGCCTCCAGATCAGTATGGACTCTTTCATGTCCCAGATGGCGAGCCGATTCCCGCCACCACCACCACCCCAGTAGTGGAGTTTTTTCTTTTTATATCATTCTCGATCGAACTTTGGGTTTTTGTAAACATGTGCACATTTTAGTTTTATGAATGTTTTTTATATTTTAATTAAATTTATTAATTTATAATTAAATGTTATTAATATATATTAAATAAATCAAATAATAATATAATTATTATTTTTTAAAATATATAGCAAATACTGACGGATAGGATCCGTCAGTAATTAATCCGTTAGAAACCCGTCAGGAAATTCGTGACGGATTCCTGACGGACTGTTAGTGACGGATTCCTGACGGCACCAATATTGAGGGATACATCCGTCAAAAAGTCCGTCAGTAAGAGTCCGTCACGAATTTTCTGATGGGTTCCTGACGGATAAACAGATCCAGACTATTTAGTCCTGAGGGACATAATCCGTCACGAATTCGTAGGGATTCCTTGTTCATGACGGAATCGTGACGGATATGTCCGTCAGGTTTTGCTTGCTTTCTTGTAGTGTCAGGAATGGCGACGTAAATTCCCCTGCGGCAAGAGAGTGATGATCGATGAGAATCAATTAAAAGTTGACATTCCCTTACACGTAATATTGATCCCCAAATATTGGAATTTCGCTCCTCATGCATCATCATGATCACAACTTACAATATGCCTATCAATATATCTTGATCGATACTCTTACACACTATCTTACTTACTTTTTGTCAACTCCCGATCGAGCATCATATCATCTTCTTCTCTTATCCACAACTCAAATTCCCCAATGTAAGATTCTCACTTTTAGAGTTGCCCCATCATTAATCCAAGGTACCTCTAATCTATGTCATAGAGATTGTAACTTGTATATATAGAGATCCAAGACTCACCTCATCAAAACAAACCCATCAATACATTTACAAATCTCCAAACCGAACACATAAACATATATACTAAAAGAGTAATATTACTATAGAAATGGATGTTGTAGCAACATTGGCGTCGCAAAGAGCAGTGGTGATATTCAGCAAGAGTACTTGTTGTATGTCTCATGCCATTAAGCGGTTGTTTTACGAGCAAGGCGTGAGCCCGGCCGTTGTAGAGATCGACCAGGAGATGTACGGTAAGGATATCGAGTGGGCCTTGGCCCGGTTAGGTTGTAGTCCTCCAGTTCCTGCGGTTTTTGTTGGAGGGAAATTCATAGGAACGGCCAATACCGTCATGACACTTCATCTCAATGGGTCATTGAAAAGGTTGCTCAAGGAAGCTGGTGCTTTGTGGCTATAGTACTCAATGGATGTGTGTTCTTGAGTTATTTATTTTATATTATGGTCTTCACTTTTATGTACTTTTTATTAAAGCGTATGTGAAGAACTACTTTGTATTGACTATTGAGAGTTACATATATACGTCTTGTGGATGTTGGTTTTAATAATTAACTATAACCCACTTTGGACACAACTTTACTTTAATTTATTGTTTTACTCTTTCTGTGTTCGCGAGTATGAAAAGTAGCGGTTAGAAAATGAACGGGAGTGAATTCCACAATTTGGAGAAAAAAATATAAAAACAATGGAAAAGTTATAAAAGTATAAATTTTTATATCATAACTTTGAAATATATATATGTTTGACAATATATATATATATTACCAAAACGAATCTAAATTATAAGCCCACCCGCCAAAAAAACTAAAAAATTTCAAACTAAATCCTGAGAATCATAAATCCTAAAGTCTAAATAAAATAAGAATTGTATATTTTCTTAATTTGGAAAATATAGCCTTATTCATAACTGTTCTACTAGCTATTGAAGGTCCTTGCGAATTTTCTTAGAATAAAAAAGAAGCTGGGAAGAAGATATGACATATTTGTAAAAGAATATTTAAGTGGAGAAGTGATGATAACAGTTGTTGCTCCTTCTCTGTTCTTTTTTAAGTAAGAATTGTATTACTTTTTTTATCGTTTATTATTGTAAGTTAAAACTAGGAAAAATACAAAGTTTACAAATTTTGGATGATAAGTACGTCTAATAATTCGGGAGTCAAAGCTCGAGATACGAAGAGGCAAAATAAGATATTATAACAAATAACTAACGAAACTTAACTAAACTAAAAAAGAACTAATGATATTCAAAAGAGGACTCCGGCTTCCACAAGCAGAAGATAAATACTCTATAGCCTCGTCAAGACGAGACTACAGGATCTCCGGTGAATAAACTGGTATAGTTCCTCACTAAGATGCGGTAGACTTAACAAGTAATAATCTTGTACTTCGTGAGGAGGCATGCACGTGATTTTTAGGGAGGATTGAAAACCGCTAAAAGTGTTGATTTCGGGAACGTCGAAAAGAAACGACTTTAAATTGAGAGAAATAAGGAAATAATCCATCAGGCCTTGAGCTTAACTTGATATATTTATTAAAAAGAATTCTAACAAAGGAAGCTGAAACTAGCCGCATATTCGGTTCACAACAAACTGGTGAAAGACCAATCTGGAATAGGCTAAGAAAACCTAGAGGTCTATTTATAAGCACCCAAAAAACTAAAACAGAAGCTGACCTTAAGCTCATCAAAACACACACTAGAAAAATTTAAAAGTAAAACATAGCTCAAACCAAAAGCCAAAACCTAACCCAATGTAAGATCCAAAAAATCTCCAAAGTTGGACCTGATACACACTGGTTTTAACCCAAATATAACATTGCTAATGCACACAATAATCACAGTAATATAGAATGGATCAAATCCACATAGACTAATCGACATACACTATCATTTTTGGTTTATAATTCTAACTAAGATACACAGTTGTTTGTTTGTAACTTGGAATGAATATACTGAAAAGAGTTAAACTTAAGACTAAAAGGCATCAAACATTAGGGAAATCCACCAAAAAACCAGATTGACATATCACATAGGTACGACATTAAACACCATTCTCAAACTCAATGCACGAAACTAGATTAATCTCTCTTCGGAGTATTAGTCCCTATGAAACAAAACACAAAAACTAACTCTCTCCGATTGCAAATTTTCTGTTCATGCATTACAGATTAAGATTGATAAGTTCATAGAATTCATTAACAACATACTCTTCCAAGTTAACAAACTCTAGTTATCTAGATTAGGTCAGGTTTTCAAATTAAATCACTTTATATATAAAGAACCTAAAATCATGAACTTTGTGATCAAACTAGTTCAAGCATTAAATTGTAACTATATAACAATTTTTGTATATTCTAAAATTAATTACTAATAATATTGATTTTAAATTGATTTTGAAATTTATATTAAACTAAAATATTTAAATACTAATAAAAGTACCAAAAATTAAAAGTCAAACATTGTTTTAAAATTCTAATAAAATAAAATAAAAACTAGTTTATGGATCGGATGAGGAACTGCGGTTCCTTTCCAAATACGCAGCAAAACTTGGATTATTTTCCTTCAAGAAGCTAACAACCATTTCCAAGTCTTGAATTTTTTCACGGTCATGAGCAGCTTCAGCATCACGACGAGTCATTTCGGCTTGTAACATCTCTTACGTCGAGCATTCTCTGCTGCTTGCTCCTCAATTTGTTGTTTATCCGCCAAAAAATTGTTCTTGCAATGACACAAACAATGCACTTGAAATAGCTTCACTGCATTTCTTGCCTTCTATCTTGTAAATCCTTGATAGATTCCAAAGTCCATAAATGTTTCATCTTTCGTCGGTTTGAGTAGACTACGATAACTAACAATGTTAGACAGTAAATTAAACAAGGAATTCAAAAACCAAATAGTAAGTTATATATAATGTAAAAAGTATAATACGTGAAAGAATAACTCATTGAGTTGGTCGGTTGTAGGTGGTTGATGTTGAGAAGTGTCATTGGAAGCCTCCTCTTGAGATCCAGCTACCATTGCATCTAAATTCTTCTGGTAAGCTTCAAATATTTGTTTTGACTTTGCATCCACATATGTACCGTAAGCTCTCATGTGTGTCTTCATAAAGACTTCTCCAATCATCACCGACCTTCCCAAGTCAAGTTACTAAAATTTAAACTTGTTAGTTATTATTAGTTAAAATATAAAGAAGTTTTACATTACTATCTCTTGTTGAATCCGAAAATAAGATTTTTAGCCCACCACATGATGTTGACCTCCAAATCCGCCAGGGTCCGACAATTGAGCATTAGATGCAGTACTACTCCTCTCTTTAGCATCATCTTTATCCCAATATGTGCACATTATTACATAGATCTTCTAAAATCCACAGAGGTCGTGGTTTATCCCTTTTCGACCTTGCCTTACTGACCATTCTTTTTAGGCGCTTTCGACAAATCACTTCGAACTCATATCGAACTTCTGATGTCAAAATTGGATCCCAATTATACTCTTGCAACAAAAAATATTAACTATAACCAAGCAAATAACTTACATAGTATCAAAATACATACCAAAAATTGATGAAATATTGATCTTTAATGTTTTAAGAGACAGTCGGCCAACTGTAGTACAGTCCGTCAAACTTTCTTTTCAAAACCTTTGAAATCCTTCGAGTTAAAACGCATTTGTCACGGTGAAATCTACAACAAAAGAGTGACAACATCAATATTCATAACTCAATCACAAACACCAATATTCATAATTCAATCACAAACCAAGAATTAAAAATCTCAACACCAATATTCATAATTCAATCACAAAAAAGAAGACTTAAAAACCAAGACTTAAAAATCACACACACCAATATTCATAATTCAATCACAAACTAATACTTAAAAATCTCAACACCAATATTCATATTTCAATCACAAACCAATATTTAAAAAACCAAGACTTAAAATATCAACACCAATAGTCATAATACAATCATAAGAGTCACAACACTATCAAATTTAAAAATCAAAACTCCACATTTAAACTATCAAACTAAACAACAATTAAATTCCAAATCACAAGTCACTAACCATACTATCAAATTTAAATCACAATTCCACATTTACTAATCATAAACTAAACATAAAATCATTTACCAAATGGTGTTCTCAACCGGAAACGGATTCAATGGTGGCAAATAAAGATCCCTATCCCGACCCCGAATCCGCAACAAATCGTCTATCAAAATATGTGTATTTTGATTTATTGGGTCCGACATTTCTACATCTTAATCTGGCACTTTCTCGCGCATTGGAGTAGGAGGTTGAGGCGGATTTTGAGTTAGTTGAACAAGAACCGGTGGTAGATGGTACCTCTGATTTTGGTGGAATGACGTTAAAGTCTTTGGTTGAGTCGACGCCGGAGGAACATGAACACTCGGAGGCACTCCGGCGGTCGAGGTTGTGCCCACCGCATATCTAACCAGGAGATGCCTTATATGAGAAGAATTCACCGTAGAAAATCCTGGAGATGACCGTTGGGAGGAAGAGGTGCGCCGTCAACACCCACGAGAGCTTTTTCCGACACTTGACATGGCCATAGATGGAGAATCCTCGGCGATGGATGGAAATTGAAGAAGGAAGTGCAATTTAGAAAAAAAGAAAAAGAAAGAAGATGACGTAAAATTATAAAATTGCCACTGTTAGTATAGTGGCTAAATAGTCTTTAATTTAGAGACCAATAAGCAACTGGTATTTCTAAATTTGCAACCGATTTGGTACCGATAAGAAAATTCAAGAAACTGAAAAAATTTTGACCCAAAATGCACGGGCATATGAAAAGGCACCATTAAGCGACTGATTTTAATACAAAATTTTTAAAACTACAGCCTCAAATCAGTCTCTAACTTAGTGACTCATTGGAGGCTGCATTTTAAGAACAATAGATATAAATATGTTTGCCTTTGATATAAATATGTATATTATTGTCAATTGTAAAAATATTTTTTTTACAAACTTTAGATATATATTATTGATTTATAAATGATAATTTATTATATTATATGAATATATATGTTTTATAAAAAAATATTTATAAATCGAAAATTGTAATTATCAATAATATTATTTATATTATAATATTAGACTTGTAACAATTTTTTACACTTAACATATAACTTATATTGAATGTTTATAAGTTTGAAAAAAAAAAAAATATATATATATATATATATAATGCAATATGAGACATTGAATATGCAAATTTAAAATTTTTTCATTAAAAACATACATATACCAATATTTGTATAAGTCATGTTCATATTTATAAGAAAATATTTACACTCAAAAATACTTTATGTGGTCACTAATCAGTTACCAAACTAGGGACTGATTAGCGACCACCCTTAGAAAAGAAAACAAGATGCAGTCTCAAATCAGTCCATAATTTAGTGACTCATTTAAGACTGCCTTTTAAGAATAATATTATATAAATATTTTTTTCTTAATTTTATAAATATTTTTGCAAATGATATAAATATGTTTTATTATTGTCAATTGTATAAATATTTTTTTTTACAAACTTTAGATATGTATTATTTATTTACAAATGATAATTTCATATATTGTATAAATATTTTTTATAAATGGTAAATTGTAAATATACATTATTGATTTAAAAATGATAATTTCTTATATTTAAAGCATCAATTATATTATTTATAGTATAATATTAAACTTGTAACAATTTTTTATATTTAACGTATAAGTTATGTTGAATGTTTATAAGTTTTAAGTATATATATATATATATAATGCAATATAAGACATTGAATACGCAAAGTTTGAATTTTTTTTCCAAAAAAGAACATACATTTACTAATATTGTATAAATCATGTAGCAAAATAGTTGCAAATGTTTGAGACTTATTTGCGACTAACACTTTTTAAAAACAACAATTACAAAACACTCACTCTTTTTGCGACTATTTGGTACAATGGATTAGGAAAATGATTAGTGCCATGAAAGTGGATTATTCTATTTAGGAAAATCTAAGACCAAAGATTAGCATTACTTGTTAGCATTGAATATCATTGGATATTATTCACCCGAACCTATAACCTTTACCCATTTGCTTAGATTTTTATTATTGAATTTAAGTTTAAATTTCTGTTGACTTTTGGTTAATTACTGTTGAGTTTTACATTGTTGACTTTTGGAATTATGCATGATTATGCATAATGGCTTAGACTAAATATGATTCTCTTAGGTTCTAGTGTGTTGATTGCATCTTTGAATTGGATTGATATCTTAAGTACTATAATGATATGATTAGACTTAAGAAATTTTCTTAGACATAGAATAAGAAATTGTTTTTTATCACTCGGGTACATCAAAGGAACTCTGGAAACGAAGTTAGAGTTCTAGAAACAAGAAAATTTTATGTTGCAAGGTTATTGTGATTCTGATTGTGCAGCATATCCTGATAAAAGAAGACCAATCACTGGGTTTAGTTTCATAGCTGGAGGAGGCTCGGTAAGCTGGAAATTAAAACTACAGAAAATGGTGGTATTATCCACCACATAAGCAGAGTATATCTCTTTTTCAGAAGCAGCTAAGGAGGCAATGTGGGTGAATGAGTTGGGATTCTATCAAGAGGCGATAGAAGTGTTCTATGACTCTCAAAGTTTTATAGCACTGTCAAAGAACTCAATTTACCATGAAAGGACCAATCACGTTGCAGTGAACTATCACTTCATAAGAGAGCTGATTCACGCTGGTTTTTCTTTAGTGACAAAGATATCAACACTATATAATTCGGCTGACATTTTGACAAAGGTGTTGTCAATTTGGGAGTTCTAATGCTCTGAAGCTTCTCAATGTGTCAAGGAAGTGATAAGTTCAAAAAGAATTCGAGTTGAATCCAAGACTAGAATCAAGAACTCAAATCCAACGTGGAGTTTTGTAAGTTATGTCTTTGAGTTAAAAGGGGAAGACTAAGTGTATTGAAGACTCCAAAGAAAAGATAGGGTTTTCCTTAACCAAGAAAAGTCCAAGAAGAAGTGAAGGAAAGCCTACTTTGAAGCTCAGTCGAGTAAGTGATTGTCACGTGACTTGCACATGACATTGCCCAAAACAGAAGTTCTGAAAATGGCTAAGTGTTGAGCCTGTTTAGACAGAAGAAGAAACATACTCTACAACAAGTTGGACCACTCTACCAAGGTGGCTACTTAGTCTTTAGGCGTCATTAAAGTTGATTTGGACAGGTTGTTGTATGTTCTATAATAATCAAGTGATTCTAGTGAATTCCGGGCATCGGATCCTGTGTGAGTAGGGTAAAAGTTAAGATTCCGAACACGTGAAAATTCTTTATGTGCATTCTGTCTTTGCTCTGTTTCTCATTTCATTACTCAAGATTAAACCTCAAATCTTAAACACACAAGTGCATTGAGTTCATACAGAGAAAAATTTATTAGAGTGAAGTAAATTCCTCACATTATCTATCATGTATCTATCTTTTCTTCTAATAATTATGACTCAAAGAAGATGAAAACAATTAGACACTACTTATTTTATTAAAACATATAAAGTTATTGCATATAAATTCAAGTATAACTAATCCAAAAGACATAAATATATAGAAAAAACAATTATACAATTACTATAAAATAGTATAATTATAAGAAAAATTGTGATAAGTGGACAGAGTATGATGACTCTGAATTTTCACGGTTTTTACTTACCAATTAACAACGATTCCGAGGTCTAAAAGCCCGCATACATCACATTTATGGTTGATTTCACTAAGTTTAGTGTTTTTAGGACTTTTGCATTAGAATTTGCATATGCACGCATTTTGGAGGTTTTTCAGGACTTTCAGGTATTTTTGGGAAGGATTTGAGAAATTTAAAAAAAAAACAGCACTTGACATTGGAATGGACTCAGCACTCAACTGTGGAATGGACTGAACTTACCTCCGAGCACCTACAGGATCGATCCCAACTCAATGCAGGATCGATCCCAGGCAATCTAGCAACGAAACAAGATCGATCCCACTCAGAACCTTCAGGATCGATATTGACTCAATGCAGATCGATCTCAACTCACTCCAGATCGATCCTGCAACGAACCCAGATCGATCTCAGGCAGTTCTACAACAAAACAAGATCGATCCCGCAGTCATGTTTCCAATGTTTCTGGTGAAGTCTCAAACAAAGCCAAGGAAATGCACAAAGACGAAGCAAGACTAAGAAGACGACTCATGAGATCGATCTCACTTGTGTTGGGATTGATCTCAGGAACTCAACGCCGAGATCGATCCCAACTTTAGACGAAATTTGGACGCAACAAAGTTGGATCGATCCCAAGTATGCACCCTTTAGTCTAGATCAATTGTGCACTCAACCACCCGAAGGCAAACACGCTCCGACCCGACCAACTCGA
>OVBE01016838.1:487-10732 GCA_900406425.1 Iberis pinnata | reverse complement strand
CCCAGTCGTATCAGAAATAAAACTCAGTCTTAACAATAATCAAACTCAGTCGCATTACATAATATCAAAATCACTCGCAACATACAGGAGAACACGAGGAGGACGAATACAATTTTGACGAAGACGATTTTGGAGAAGATTACCGGGGTTAAAAGTAGGTAAACTAAACTGTTGTTTTTATTTAGGGATTTACTCCGTGTAAAATGCAAGATTGTTTAAGAAGATTTGTTCATTTATATGCAAAATGAAACTTATAAATATACAAAGGGAATCAATCGCAATTTAACCAGAAATTTTGACGAGGGTCACAATAAGATTACGACGATGACGAATGACGATTTCGGAGAAGACGACAAGCGCGATAACTTGGTCACTAAACCGTTTTTTTCCTTATTCAGTGTGAAATAGTTGAGCGACTGAGAAATTTGATATGTATAATGTTTTAATGACATGGAATACGGTTTAATGATGTGGATTTGTTCATTAAAATTAACCAAAATAAGAGAAAACTAAGCAAGGGCGTGAATCGTAATTTACAAGTGTTTTGAAAGTACTCTAGTAATTTTTGAAAGATGTATGGTATTCGAGTCATTATCGAACTTTTCTATGGTATTTGAGCGATTTTCTCTTTAAATTATTAGGAATCCTAATCCATTTCACCTTAAGCACTTAGAATATATTTTGCAAGAAGCATAAGATAAAGGCATTAAATATTCAAGAACCACTTGCACCATTCATTCTTTCTAATATTGAATCAGTTTAGTGAAAAACATGTCACAAAGAGGCTAAATCCATTTACAAACTTAAAAAACTTAATTTATGCGTATAAAATCCTTTAACCACTCCCATGCACATAAAACATACAAAAATGAAGCTACTAATATTTAGCATCTAAACCATGTGCACATACTATTTCACTTTAACAATCTTTCAAGAGATAAGATGATAAAACAAGAAACTTAATCTAGGTTTTGAAACATAATTCACTTGCATATACGTTCCATACATTTTGCTTTACCATAGAAGATAATTCAGATTAAGAACGAGGAGCTTAATCATTAAAAACATACTCATTCATGATATCTAATTATCTAAATGATTTAAACATTCTAAGCACTTTCAAGATAAGGATAATCAAACAAGTGAGACTGAGTTATAGAGATGGCCATTAGCCTTTGTAAGATATTAGACCTTTGGTCTTTGGTAACATTTTGATGAACTCCCTCTCACTTTATGGTTTTTACCTACAAGTGAGCAATCATTAGTAGTACTTTTTAAGAACTTTCAAGAGAATAAGTGGATCATCATGGCTTAACATGAATCACTTACAATTTTAGACTTGTGGGGACTTTTGGATTCATCATGGATCATGTCCAAGGTTCACTTCTCATCTCACAAAAAGGTTTTATGGATCCATCAAGGTTTGAAGGATTAAACTACTATGAGTTCTTTCAAACCAAGGCTCACACCTTACAATAATATTTGAAAACGATTCTTTTAAACCTTTTTACAGATCATTTGAAATCTTAAGTGATGGATTCATCAAAGTCCAAACGAATTAAACCTTTCTTAACCTTGGTTCACATATTTTGATTTGAGAAATATTTTAAAATCCATTTTTAACTTGAGAAACAGTTTTGAAGGTATACATTGGATCCTTTTAAGCAAAACACAAAACAAAATTTATCAAGTGTTCCTTTGACATGAAACAGCAACATTAGGACATAGATACTCAAATCTATAAAGATTAGTTACTTTTCCCATGTTATAGATAAACAGCCACTTAATCACCAAGGTTTTTGATTCTCCTTTTTTTTCATAAGAACATGAGATGAACCAAGATGATTAGTGTTCTTAAACCAATAACCAGAATACATTCTCACGATGATAAAGTGGATAGCTCAATATGAAGAATGATTCTTTTGATACAAAAGAAGGGCTTAAGGAGGTTCAAGACAACTTAAGAGGGGTTTGAAGTCGATTAAATCATTGAAAATCTTTTTGAAACACTTCTTGAACCTCTTAACAAGCTTTAAATAGAAGCATAAACTTCAAACTCTTTTGAAAAACGTTTTAAAATACTACCCAAAAACATACATGACTTAGAGCTTTATATTGGTTACTTTAAGAGGGTTTTAGAGAATAAATCTCTTACTATAGTTTCTTCTTCCAATCCAGCTCTTCATTGTCATTAAAAAAAAAACCAGAAGCAAAAGCCTCTAAAAAATGTTTTGAAATACGAACATAAAAATAGAGTCTAAAATACAGATTTTAACCGATTAAAATACTTGAAAAACGTTTTGAAAGATGAAACTGAACCAAATAAGTAAAAGAATTGTGGAAATAAACGTTCTGATACCATGTTAGAATTTCAGATTATCAAGAGGAGAATAAGTGAAGAATGAAGAACCAAAATGATATGAACATAAGGTAGCCAAGAAAGATTAATTGAGAATATAGTAACTATAATAGCTTAGTATGAGAGAATGAGTCTTAAGTAACCAGAATGCAGTATATGAGTAACTAGAATTGAAGAATAAGCTTAGTAACCAGATTGTGAGAGTGGAATCCGAAATTGTAACTGAGAGTAGAGAGAGTTTGTAACAAGATAGAAAGTATTGTGAAGAGAGAGAGATTAACTCTCATTAATCTTTCTTAGAGGTTTACAAGAGTTAAAATAAGAAAGGATAGACCTCTTGTATGGTCTTACATGGCTTAGTAAACATAAAAAGAAGAAAGAATAAAGTAAAAACACATTTAATGTTGGAAAATGCTCCTCCTCTTTATGCATGTATCTCTTCACTCGTAAGTCAAACATTTGCGATCTTATATCCGTTGGAAACATAATTTCAAGGCCTACAACTTTTCTGAAGGACCCAAGCCCAAATTCTTACTTGAACTTACTTGTAAACTTCAAATCTTTGAATGATAGTAATTCTACCTGGAGTTAACTTGAATCATTGATCTTCATTATTCAATAATGTGTATATCTTCGCTTGATTATGCTTATTTTATCACAATAAAATCTTCACTAAATATAGAGCATCAAATATATTTTATCCCAGGATTTACTCTACCTAATAGGGCAGCCTATAGAACCAACCCTTTGGAAACTAAGGAGCTACAAAGACAGGTTGATGAGCTAATGAAGATGGGCCATATTCGTGAAAGCATGAGGCCTTGTGTTGTACTAGTCTTGTTGGTACCTAAAAAGGATGGCACATAGAGAATGTGTTTTGATTGTAGGGCGGTCAACAATATAACTATTAAGTACAAGCACCCCATTCCTAGATTGGATGACATGCTGGATGAGCTTCATGGATCCACTATCTTTTCAAAGATTAATCTCAAGAGTTGATACCTCCAAATCAGAATGAAAGAAGGGGATGAAAGAAACAACATTCAAGACAAAACATGGGTTATATGAATGGCTAGTTATGCTAGTTGGTCTGACTAATGCTCTTAGCACTTTTATGAGATTGATGAATCATGTTCTTAGGGCGTTTATAGGAATATTCGTAGTAGTTTACTTTGATGATATTTTGATTTATAGCAAGAACTTAGGAGAGCATGCTAGTCACATTAAATCTATTTTAGAAGTTCTAAGAAAGAGAAAACTCTATGCTAACCTTAAGAAATGCACATTTGGAACAAATAATGGGGTGTTCTTGGGTTTCATTGTAGGAGAAAATGGAGTGCAAGTAGATGAGGAAAAAGTGAAAGCTATCAAATTTTGGCCAACCCCAAAATATGTAGGTGATGTAAGAAGCTTCCATGGATTCGCTGGATTCTACAGGAGGTTTGTCAAGGATTTTAGCACTATAGTAGCCCCTCTAACCAAAGTTAATNGGGGGGGGGGGGGGTGATGTGATCCTAGGTTTGAGGATCAAGTCCGAAAATGATTCTCCAATGGTTGCGATGTTAATGAAACAAAAAAGGGGTGAATAATACTTCTAAGAGCTGCAAAATGACTCCTAGACTATCTAGATTTGGCTTGTTATATAAAATCAGATTCAGAACATGAACAAGACCAAAATGATCAAACAAGATTCAAGAGAGAATTCTTAAGTTATTAGAAAAGAGTTTGATGATTTTATTGATCATTTTGGTCTAGAATATAAAGAAAGAAGGTTGTACATGCACAACTTCTTGAAAATACATAAAACATTTAAAACAAAAGGCTTCCATGCAAGTTTAAATTGTGTCTTAACTTTAAGAACGAAAATAAGATAAAAATGGGTAGAAATGGGCTTAAGTATCATCAAGAGGCTCTTAAATAAGTGTTATGAACAAGCCTCATTAGAAACCTTGTTTGGAAAACCCAATGGGACAAAACCAAACCAAGGAAAAGAGTGCAAGCCACAACACCTCTCTTGATGAATATCTAGGCAGCTTGTATCACAACCAATTTGATTTGATTATAGACTGCCCGGATAGTATAGAGAAGTGGTTGAACTATAGCTTCAAGTCCAAGACTTTTATCCTCTTCTTCTTTCCTCTTACTTGTCCTAATGCTCCAGCAAGTTGTTTAGCCTTTGATCTTGTTATTATTCTAGCTTATAACTCCAATGTCTCCTTATCTACAAGCTTGTCCTTATCTTCAAGGTCATAAAATCCTTGATCCAAAGCTGCTTCCTCAAGTTCTAGTTTAGTGTCGGTCAGGATCATATCATCCTCTCCCACTTCAAAAAGATTTGTCCTCAAATCTTATTTACCTGCAAAACAAAGGACATAATAAGTAATATGTTTGGAGATATGATCACACTTACCTGTGAGTTCATAAGGATAGGCAATGTTTTTGATGATCCTTGTCCTCTCGATTAATCATTAAGTACTTTCGAACTGTCTAATAATGCAATGCCTTCTTCTTCTTGTGAATCAGCATAATTTCCAGTGGCTAATTGAAGCTCATGTCTAAAGTCTTCAAGTTTTCCATTAGCTAACTGATTAACTTTAAGGTCTTGTTGTTTAGGCATGGATCTCATGTCTTCTCTATTACATCCTCCTTGTTTTTAGTTCCATCCTCATAATGTTATAACATGTACCAAAAGATAGCAAGTTAGTTTCATTTCTCTTTTGAAGGGTTATGAACTTATCTCGATGAGGTGGACGTTTGGTAAGGCATGATGCATCAGTCGGATATTCTTTAATTAGACAAGATGCAATCAATCCTTTCCAAGGCTGCTGGTTCATAACTCCTATCCATGGTTGTAGCCTATTGCTCCTGAAAAACAGAAAATCATTAAGATAAAATGTTTCTTTATGGTCTGAAATCAGGTTGTTGTTGTTGTAGCTTTGGACTGCAACATCTTGATGCTTGTTTTCCTTGAATGGCTTGTGAACATTAGCATTTTCTCTTGGATTTGAAACCAAACCAAGGAAAAGAGTGCAAGCCACAACACCTCTCTTGATGAATATCTAGGCATCTTGTATCATAACCAATGTGATTGGATTAGCATATACTAGACTGCCCAAGTTAGTATAGAGAAGTGGTTGAAGTGTAGCTTCAAGTCCAAGAATTTTATCCTCTTCTTCTTTCCTCTTACTTGTCCTAATGCTCCAGCAAGTTTTTTAGCCTTTGATCTTGTTATTATTCCAGCTTGAAACTCCAATGTCTCCTTATCTATATGCTTATACGTATCTTCAAGCTCATAAACTCCTTGATCCAAAGCTTCGTCCTCAAGTTCTAGTTTAGTGCCGGTCAGGATCATATCAGGGGGTCATCACAAGAGGATGCATTTCAGACTTTAAAGTATAAACTAACTCATGCAACCTTATTGATATTGCCTGATTTGCTAAAATTTTTGAGATTGAGTGTGATGTTTCAGGTATAGGAATTGGAGCTGTGTTGATGCGAGATAAAAAGTCTATAGCCTTTTTTAGCGAGAAGCTTAGAGAATCTACTTTTAACTATCCAACTTATGACAAGGAGCTGTATGCACTAGTTAGAGCATTGCAAACATGGCAGTATTACTTGTGGCCTAAAGAGTTTGTGATTCACACTGATCATGAATCTCTTAACCATTTAAAAGGTCACCATAAGCTTAACAAGAGACATGCTAGGTGGGTTGAGTTCATTGAATCATTCCCTTACGTGATCAAATATAAGAAAGGTAAAGAAAATGTAGTTGCTGATGCATTGTCCAAGAGGTATACCCTGATCTCTTCTCTTGATGCTAGATTATTAGGATTTGAGAAAATCAAAGATCTATATGCTAATGATCCTGATTTTGAAGATGTGTTTAAAAAGTGTGAGAATTTTGCTTCTGGTAGCGTTTATAGACATGATGGTTTCTTTTTCAATGAAAAGAAACTATGTATACCAAACTGTTCTTTGAGGGAGTTGTTTACTATGGAAGCACATGGATGAGGACTAATGGGACACTTTGGTGTAGCAAAAACTCTTAACACTTTGCAGGAACACTTCTTTTGGCCGCATATGAGAAAAGATGAGGAAAGAATTTGCAGCAGATGCATAAATTGTAAGCAAGCCAAATCTAAAGTCCAACCACATGGTTTGTACACTCCTTTACCTATTCTTACTCATCCTTGGAAAGACATATTTATGGACTTTGTTGTTGGTTTACCAAGAACAAGGACAGGTAAGGATTGTATATTTGTGGTTGTTGATAGGTTTTCTAAGATGGCTCATTTCATTGCTTGTCATAAAACTGATGATCCTGTGAATGCTGCAAATTTGTTCTTTAAGGAAGTAGTTAGACTACATGGAATGCCTAGGACTATAGTTTCAGATAGAGATACTAAGTTCCTTAGCTACTTTTGGAAAACATTATGGGGTAAGTTAGGCACTAAATTGTTATTTTCTACAACTTGTTACCGTCAAACTGATCGTCAAACCGAAGTAGTGAATAGAACTTTGTCTACTTTACTTAGGGCATTTATAAAGAAGAATTTAAAGAGTTGGGAAGATTGTTTGCCGCATGTAAAATTTGCCTATAACTATGATGTGCCTTCTGCTACTACATATTCACCTTTTGAGATTGTTTATGATTTATACCTTTATCTCCATTGGATTTAATGCCTTTACCTTTGAGTGAAAGAATAAGTACAGATGGAAAGAAGAAGGCTGAAATGATCAAGAAGATACATGAAAAGGCAAGGCTGAATATTGAGGCAAAAACCAAGAAGTATGCTAAGCAAGAAAACAAGGGAAAGCGTCAAATGGAGTTCATGGGAGGAGACCTTGTTTGATTACACTTGAGAAAGGAGAGATTTCCAGCATAAAGGAAATCAAAGCTCATGCCAAGGATTGATGGTCCTGATATTATTCCTTATGTGACAGATGAGTTCGATTTGAGGTCAAATCCTTTTCAAGAGGGAGCGGATGATGTGAATCTAAGGAGCAACACTCAAGGAGCTAAGGAGACAATGCTTGAAGCTGAAGATGCATTGCTTGAACCATAGGATGCTATGGAGATTCAACAAGGACCGATGACAAGAGTTAGGACCAAGAAGCTTGCTGGACCTATCTCATTACTTTTGAGTCATTCTTGGAACCCTTCAAATGACTGGATTTGGATGTGATACACACAACTATGTTAAGCATCAAAACCAATGATCAACAATTGGGTTAGTGTTTCCAATTGTACTCTTTTTCCTAGACTTTGTTTTGTCCCAATAGTTTTTCCAAGTTTAGTTTTAATGAGTCAATTGGTTCACTACATAATTGCTCAATTGTTTGATCATGAAGACAAGACAAAGGCAGCTAAGGAGGAGCCTTTTCTTTTAAATTCAAATATGTCAAACTTGTGCTTTTAATATCTTGTCTTTAAGAGGTTTAGAAGTCTAAGAGTCATTTCTTAGTCTTTATATGTAAGAACCGCACAAATTTTAACATTAAGCAAGTTTTAGGAAAAAAGAGTGATTCTCTAGATTTCAAAGTGATTTAGATTCTGCTAAGGACTGATTCCAAAGCAAACCCCATGTAGAGAGATTCTCAAGGTTTATCTGGTTCTTGGGTGTGATATCCTTGAATCCTCTATACAAACTACAAAGGATCTCCATCCCTTTGTTGTTATCACGTCCATAATCATCTACCTTCACTCCAGCAATCCACCAACCATATTTCAGTTCAGAACAACCTAAAATCTACCTTCAAAGCATCGATCATCAAGGGATGATCATATCATTCTCTATCTTTCCCTTCGAATCTGGAGCGTGTGCTTCATTGGTGATATGATCTTGGCCAACAATAAAGCTAAGGAGAAGAAGCAGCTTGCACCAGCGGTAAATGAAGTTGAAGAAAGCATCAAGGATCAGCTTGAACCTGAGGAAGCAAGAGATAAATAGTTAAGTGTTCCAATCGGTCCAATGACTAGATCAAGACAAGCTAAATTCCAAAAGCTCTACAACAACTCCTTTACACTATTCAGGTCAATCTAGTGTATGCTAATCCAACCACATTGGTTGTGATACAATCTACCTAGATAATCATCAAGAGAGGTGTTGTCACTTGCACTCTTTTCCTTGGTTTGGTTTTGTCCCATTAATTTTTCCAAACAAGATTTTTAATGAGGCTTCTTCACAACACTTGATAGTAGGGATTTTGGGTCCCTATGAAGGGTTATCAATCAACCCACGTTGTAGTATAGGCTTTAATGTCAATCCATAATGGGAAAGCACTAAGCAGTGAGGATATGTTGGATGCTTAAAAGTCAAGCTGATATTAAAAGGGGTTTGGTGCTGAGGGTCCTAGGTGCAATGAAAGTAAAAATGCATAAAACAGAGAAATGCTTCAAACACTTTGGATGAAAAACAGAGCAAATGCAAGAAAGGTAAAAACATGCAATCAAGGGTAAGGTCGTTCCTGAGGACAAAGGGTAACTGACTTGGGTATCCATCCTAGGCTACCTAGGTACCTAACATACCTCAGACAATGAGCTGACCCGTAGGCAGTAGCTCAACTAACAATCAATTCCAATGTCTTGGCAACCAATCTCAAGCAAGATAATCATAGAATCAGCTGTCGTCATAGACGATGACTACCTAGCAGGCATTAACATCTACTACCCTTGATAACTCGTTTCCCATGACTATTCACAGAGAAGGGGAAACGAGTCTCTGCAACCTTCTCGGTGTTGCAGGGCCTAACAGCGGTCCTCCATCCCTGTCGGGTAAGAGTGCAATCAGCATTAAGCTGAGAGGGTCTCGAAGGGATCTAACCTAAGCAAACCCAGAAAATCAACCCTTGTCTACCCCCATCCTCAGGAACTTGGTGACTACTCACTACTCATGGGAGTAGAAGTAGAAGAAACAGGAAATGAAAATACTAACTTAAACATGAAGATCTAAGATGAACAGTAAGAACAAAAGCCCATAAATGAAGAACATAAATGAAAATGCAAACTTAAAACAGAAGCATAAAACTTAAAACGAAAATACAGATGCGAAAACTAAAGAGCAACCTAAAGCTAAGCAAATAAATGAAAGAAAAGCAGTAGATTAACTTCAAACTTAAATGAAATATTGTTTTTACACCAAGAACATGAAGACAACAAAGAAAAATAAAACCTAAGACTAAAACCTAAAAAGGAAAGAAAAAACTAAGCTTTTTGCAAATGGAGGTGAATTAGGGCTTTTATAGTGTTCAGAGAAAAGCCCTAATTCGCACTAAAGACAAAATGCTAATCATTTTCTTGGATCTTGGGCCTTGCTTCAGGTGGTATCCGGATTCGAGTTGGTCGGGTCGGAGCGTGTTTGCCTTCGGGTGGTTGGATGCAAGATCAATCTAGGTTTGTTGCAGGAGAGCCTAGCATCGATCCAGGTTTGTTGCAGGATCGATCTCAGGTGAGCTGAGATCGATCTGTGCTAAGTTGAGATTGATCCCGAGACTGCTGAGTGGGATCAATCTTCTTTCGTTGCAGAGCTGCCTAGGATCGATCTTGCACTGAGTTGGGATCGATCCTGCAACTGCTTGGAGGTAACTTCAGTCCATTCCACAGTTTAGTGCTGAGTGATAAGTCCATTCCAACGTCAAGTGCTGTTTTTCCATAATTTCTCAAATCCTTCCCAAAAATACCTGAAAGTCCTGAAAAACCTCCAAAATGCGTGCATATGCAAATTCTAATGTAAAAATCATAAAACACTAAAGTTATTGAAATCAACTGTAAATATGATGTATGCACGCTTTTAGACCTCAGAATCGATGCTAATTGATAAGTAAAAACCGTGAAAATTCAGAGTAATCAACTCCCCTAAACTAAATCCTTGCTTGCCCTCAAGCAA
>OVBE01016837.1:0-10733 GCA_900406425.1 Iberis pinnata | reverse complement strand
TCAAATATAAGATGGCTAAGCAAAAGGCATAGGTTATTGATTTGATCAATTAGAAAAATCTTCATGAAGTTCAATACAACTATCTAGCTAATCCTTGGTCTAAGATTCCATTCCTAGACCAATCCATTCCCATGGTAATAATCTCTTCATATATCATGCAACTAAAGCAATCCCTTGAATAATTACATAACCAAGAAGCATTAAACTCTAATCCATAATAAAACACTAAACTAACTAACACAAATCCCTTTGGTTAGGCCTCATTTAGCATGCAAATGTTGGTTCTGGCATTTTATCGAACACCTTCCGGGCAGAACTCAACCTATGATCTAGATTCAAGTGATCAAGTTAAATCTAGCATTAATAACACCATCAACATGATGATCAATGAAATTTAAGCCCTAAACATCATGATTCATTCCCTAATCAACCTAATCTACCTAGCGATTTGCTTAAAGGTAACTACTCACTATCCATTGAATGAACACAAATTCCAAGAGTACAAATGTATTTATCCATAGATAGAAATAGATTTGGAAGAAGAAAAACAATCAAAGATAAAAAAAAATAAACTTGATTGAAGATGAGAATCAAAGAAGTTACAAAGGTTTTTCTTCCCAAAAGCATAAAACAAACTAAAACATAAGATATTCCTAAAAATTAGGGTTAAAGGTTAAAATAGTATCCCAAAAGAAAGCTGGGTTAACCCATAAAACCATTGGGTTAACCAAAAGACAAAATGAGTTCTTACTACAAAGAGAAAAGTCCTAGGTTGACTTTTTACTTTTTCAGGTCGATACCGGTTTGGGTAAACCGGTATGACATGCCGATATTAATTTTCTTCTTTCGTACAGGTTTGAGCAAACCGGTACGTCTCCCCGCTGCTAAGTCTCTGTAAATTTGATTCACCTTATACCGGTTTTTGCAAACCGGTATAGCATGCCGATATTCCTCTTTTACGCTGGTACCGGTTTAATCAAACCGGTACCATAAACCGCTACAGCTGCAAAACTCCACCTTTTTGCTCCATTTTAAGCTCCTTTGATCACAAACTTGGTTTTCCCACTTCTAACACCTGAAATAATGAAATGCATATGCAAATGCACAATAACTAACCTAAATGCTCATGAATCTAACCTAAATGGATGCAAAAGAATCCTATAAATATGCCAAAATACGAGTATATCACTGTTGCTGTGGCAGAGGTCCAGGAGAATTGCTTGAGCTTGAGACAATCGGTAATAGGTGACATAATAGTGCTAAAATTGGCGATGAAGCAGCGATAGAACGACGCAAGACCCAGAGAACTACGAACCTATGTAATAGAACTTGGTGTTGGCCAGGTGCGAATTGCATCCAACTTGGACGTATCAACTGAAAGACCAGACGCCGAAACGACATACCCCATAAATGGTACTTCGAAAACGCCAAACGCACACTTTGTGCGACCCGCAAAAAAATTTTCCCCGCAGTAAAACACTAAGAACATCACGGAGATGTTGCACATGGTTGGCTAGAGAGGAACTGAAAATGAGGATGTCATCAAAATAGACGACAACAAACTTGTCGATGAAAGGACGGAGAGCTTGATTCATCACTTGCATGAACGTACTTGGTGCATTAGGTAAACCAAATGGCATAACTAACCATTCGAATAAACCCTCGCGAGTTCTAAAAGCTGTTTTCCACTCATCACCTGGACGTATACGAATCTGGTGGTAACCACTCTTGAGATCAATCTTGGAGAAGAGTGAGGCGGATCCGATCTGATCCAACAAATCATCAAGGCGCAGAATGGGAAAACGATAACAGACTGTGATCTTATTGATTGCTCTGCTATCAACGCACATTCGCCAAGAACCGTCTTTCTTTGGAATTAAAAGAGCGGGTACCGCATATGGACTTAGGCTCTCGCGAATATGTCCTTTTCGAAGTAAATCTTCAACTTCCCGACGTAATTCTTCGTGTTCCGATGGGCTCATGCGATAGTGTGGGTGGTAAGGCAAGGTGGCACCTGGAATAAGATCAATATGATGTTGGATATCCCGAAGAGGAGGCAGTGAATCGGGAAGAGAAGCAGGGAACACTACGCAAACTCATCAAGTAAAGCTATAATTTCTGGGGGTGTCACGGGTTGTGTGACTGTGGTAGCTGACGCAGAGAGAAAACCGAAAGCAAAACCCAAAGTCTTGAGTTCCAACACAAATGCAGTATAAGAGCAAAGTAACGATGTCAGGCGATGCAAACGGGACGCAGCCGGTAAGGCTAGAGGAGCCGTTGGAGGTGGTGTGCCAAGAATTGATTATTTCGAAGGGAGAAGCAAGATTTGATGTGTTTCCCAAGTGAAATAATACATGTTTTTAGCTCCATGATGAATTAATTTGTTATCAAATTCCCAAGGGCGACCTAAGAGTAAATGGCTCACGTCCATTGGAGCAATATCGCAATAGAAGCGATCGCGATAAAGGGGGCCGATAGAGAAAGGCACTAAGGCGCAGTGTGTAACGCTGAAGGCAACACCATCACTTAACCAACCCATTGCGTAAGGTGCAGGATGAACCTCTGTAGGAAGACCCAATTTATCAACAGCTGATGTGGCGATCACGTTTTGACAACTACCCGAGTCGATGATGAAACTACAAATCTTGCCTCGAATGATGCAAGTGGACCGGAAAATATTGTGATGAAGCCATTGATTGTCTTGTTTTTTTGGTATGACACATGTGCGATGAAGAACCAACATTTGTCTGGTGTCCCCAGGTGTTTCATGAACAGCATTGTTATCCACTTCTTCATCCTCATTTGCGGACTCTACATCATCTTGAGTGTCATCAACGGTATTGTCGAGTAAAAGACCTCGCNGGGACAAGTTGTTTGGCGATGACCCGGTTCTCCTCACGCAAAACAACGTAACGCATTAGGCCGAGAAGAGCGACGCAAGGCTGGATCGTTGCTTGAAGTGGGACATGACTGTGTATTACTTGTCTCGGGCTGGTTCTTATTTAACTATGCAAAATTCTGATTTTGGTCACTTTGGCAATTCCGAGAGGTTTGAGAGGACCAATTAGACGAACGTTGAAGTTGTGTTTCAAAAGAAGCAGCTCTCCTATGTGCTTCGGCAATGGTTAACGGATCAAATTGAGCCATCACATTCTAAATTTGTGGACGTAATCAACCTATGAAACGCGAAGCCGACTGTGCTTGACTGTCAAAAATTTTGGTTCTAGTGAGGAGGAGAGAGGATTCTTCGCCATATTCGTCAACGGATCTATGTCCTTGTCTAAGATTCTGAAATCGTGTGTACATCATACGCTCATAATTATGGGGTAAAAACGTGGAACATAGATTTTTTTAAAGCTTTTCCCAAGTTCTTATGGGATTTTTATCGAGTCGTTGACGAGTTGTTTTATGTTGTTTCCACCATGTCGCAGCATGTCCACGAAAATGCATAGCAACTAGAGGTACTTTTCGGTCTATTGGAACTTGTTAAAATTATAATATCTCATCGATGACAATGAGCCAATCGATCAACGTATCTCCGCGAACTCCTCCATGAAACTCTGGTATTTCACTTTTAACTCCACGTTGCCAATTGTTGTTATTAGGTTGTCGAGCAAAGACATGACGTGGAGCATCATTAAAGTCTTCATGATGATCACGTCTATTATTTTGATGATCTTCAACATCATGATGATTATGGCGTTCTTCATCTCTTTCTTCTTCAAATAATTTATTGCGATTTCCGACCAGATGTTGGGCGAGAGTTTCTCCAAGTTCCTGGATCGAAGTGTGCATTGTTTGTTGAATGCTCTCTTGCATGGCTAGCAAGACTCGAGTCAGCTCGTTCCAGTCCATCACTGGTGGCAGATTATTTGGAATTTCTGTTTATCATTGGATTGAGCGACTTTTTCCTTATCTTTATTTGGCGGCATAACTTGTAAACCCAGGGTGAACGAAGTCAGATACCAACTGATAGAGATGCATAAGCTATGAATTGAATGTTATATAGATTTGTGTATACCCTACACCGTGTTTCGTTAGAAATTCGTTTGTAAATACTCTTCACCCTTCTTCATAAGAAGATCGTTCAAAAACCAAAACCTTTACTAAAAATTAATGTATGTGCCTTACAAAGAGGGAGCCACTATTTATAATAAACTTTAAGAGTCTAAACCCTAAAAGAAATCATTTTCCTAATCTAAAGATAAATCCTAATCTTCTAAGAAATCATAACAACCAGGCACATGAAAAACATGTGACATAAATAAAAATAAATCATCATAACTTGCTACTCAAGTTACGTGTAAATCAAAATAATAATTATATCGTAACTAACAAATCCATAGATGAAGGATGCTACATCAATAATTTTGAATGAGTAGAATTCCTATAGTGTTAGAAACAAGAGTTGCAGAAGGTTATGAAGATGGGGATCCTCATTTGATCGTACTGCAACAATCTTATGACACATTTGTCGATCAATGTTTTTGTAATGCTTTCAATCCCAATATCGCGACTTATTGAGATTGATCTCGACTCTGTTACACAAAGAAATGTTCACCCCAGTTCTCATTTCTGGTACATCTGGGGAAGAGACTCTCCCCTTCAACTGCCTGTATTATCTCTAGTTCGCCGGAAAGGCCCCGACGGTGGCCAAAATTACAACGATGCTAATACTTTGCTAATAAAATGTAACAAGTACAAACAAGTAAACGTAAGAGCAATCTTGTAGGCTTCACCACCAAAATGAACCGGGAACTAGACGTTGATCTCTCAGCCTTCTTGATTAATCCCTTTGATCTGATCTGCTTCAAGAGTAGTTCATATGACTGCAAGATCTGTTATGTTGAATCTGTTTATAACATATTCATTTTAACTGATCTGGACTTCTTTAATGCTTGGGCTTTTATATATCATAATCAGACTTTTAAGTCTGACTCTGAACTTGGGCCAATGATTCTTTTGAACAAAGCCCATCTGAGAGTTTTTGCCTGAATATATAAACTCACAAATCTTCACCTTTTTCAGTCAAAACTATAATACACCTCTAGCTACTTCACGTCCTTTCGCAACTTCAAGCGAAACTTCTGAAGAAACTGCTCATCTCCTTCAACTTGCTTTTGCCATTGAACAAGCTTGGTAAGTCCCTTCTATCTTTTCCTTCCACTGACTTCTTTAGATTCTTTCTTTTAAATTAAACAGCTATTGAATCTTTCTTTTCTTAGTTTCTTTGAGGTTCAATCTTTCAAAGACTTGTGATGACAAACATTTTGGATGAGTGTACATGCAACCTGATAAAACGCAAACTATGCCAAAAACAACCCAAAAAAATATTAAAGTTTACTGCTTTTCTTTTGTTGATTTTCTTCTGCATGTACTCCTTCTGATGTTTTCACCCTCATTTCTCCTTCAGATCCAGAACCTGTTTTACTTCTAGAGATAAAGAAGCAGCTACAATTTAAAGCAATTTAGGTAAATTAATTTTGTACCTTAATCTGGTAATTTTGTTTTTCTTTTTTTTGTCAAAAATGCCCTTTTTGCTCCTTTGACATGCATGTATAAACTCAATCTGGAGAAATAACCAGAAGAACCAGATCGGTTTTGTGACAATCCTGTGTCACTCCAGTAGTTTGAGCGACTCCACGCCTTGCTCAAACACCTTTCCAGGTAAGCTCTTGGTAAGTAAATCTGTAGGACTTAAAGTAGTGTGAATTTTATGAACAAAAGCTTCACCATCTGAAATTAAATCTCTAATAAAATACCATTTAACCGCGATATGTTTAGTCCTTTCATGGAATCCTCCATTTTTGGATAAACATATCAAACTATGGGAATCACATATTCCTTTAGCCATATTTCTTCCTTTGTAGCTTCACCTAGAGCCATGTATTCGGCTTCTGTGGTAGAGAGCGCAACTACTTGTTAGAGTCCCAATTTCCAGTTTACCACGTTGCCTCCAAACTTAAACACATATCCTGTAATGGATCTCCTCCTATTCAGATATGTAGCATAGTCAGAATCACAATAACCTTCAATTTTAAATTCTGAATTCTTAGCAAAAGTTAAACTTAGGTTAGAAGATCCTTTAAGATAACGCATTATCTATTTAACGGCTTTCAGTGACCTCTTCCTGGATTTGCCATAAACCTGCTCACATATCCCACATAATGTGCCAAGTCTGGTCTTGATTATACCATGGCGTACATGACGCTCCCTACAGCACTTGCATAAGGAACGATCTTCATTAAATTTTACTCAACTTCCTGTTCTAGTTCAGTTAAAGCTTTTATCTTGATATGAGAACCAAGTGGTGTTACCACTAGTTTACATTCAAACATGCTGAAACTTCTCAATACTTTTTCCATATACTTTCCTTGAGAAAGCTTCAGAACATGATTCTTTCTATCTCTTATTATGTCCATTCCAAGAATTCTTTTAGCAGCTCCTAGATCTTTTACTTCAAATTCATTCATTAGATTCCTTATAACTTATGAATTTCTGTCATCATTTCTGAAGCTACCAGCACATCATCCACATAAATAAGAAGATAGATCATCTCTTGAATTGTTGAACCCTTAATGTATTATGCACTGATTATGAAGACTTTGTTTAAAACCTTGTGAATTCATAAATCCATTAACTTTATATTCCATTGTCTAGGGGATTGTTTAAGACCATATAAGGACTTCTTTAGCAAACACACTTTTTGCTTTCCTTTATGAATAAAACTTTCTGCTTATTCCATATAGATCTCATCATCTTATAATCCATGAAGGAATTATGTTTTGACGTCTAGTTGCTTAAGGTCCATATCAAAGTTAGCTACTAATGATAAGATTAGTGTGATAGACACATGTTTCACTACAGGAGCAAAAACTACTGTAAAGTTCACACCTTCTATTTTATCAAAACCCTTTGCCACTAATCTAGCTTTGAACCTAGGATTTTCAACTCCTAGTATTCCTTCTTTTCTTTTGAATGCCCACTTATAGCCTATTACCTTTTTCTTGGATGGTCTGTTCACAATCTTCCAAGTATTATTTTTATTTAAAGAATCCATCTCTTCGTTACATGCTTCAAACCAATTTTCTTTATCCTCACTCTTCATATCTTCTTTAAATAAAATTGGTTCCTCAATCTCTACATCTTGTGCTACTGAAAGAGCATATGCGACGACATCTTAATCATCAAATCTTTAATGTGGTCTTCTTTCTTTTCTTATTATGTCTTTTGCCAACACATAGTCCTGAAGATCTTCTCGTGCCCCATCTGTTTCATTTTCATCAATTGGTGTTTCATTCAAATCTTCACCCTAATCCTCTTGGCTTGAATATGAATCTGGTACTTCACCTAAGTCTGATGCTTCACCTGAATCTGAAGAGTGATCTGTTACTTGAAGTTCTTCACCTGAAACTGTATTTTCTGATGTAGAACCTTCTTGTTCTTCTGTGTAAATGAACTATGTGCTACTGCATTTCCATCTTGTGAATCTCTTAAAATCTCCTCTTCATGAAATATCACATTTCTACTAATTGTGCACTGATTTCTTTCTGGTAGCCAAATTATACAACCTTTTGTTCCTTGAGGGTGTCCAAAAAAATATCCTTTTACAGCCCTTGGACTAATTTTTTTACTGAATCACATGAACGTATGCAGCACATCCAAAATGTCTTAGATGAGAAGAACTAGGTTTGAACCCTGTCCAATTTTCTTCTGGAACCTTGTATTCAATTTCCAAACTTGGAGTTCTATTAATTACATATACAACTGTTGAAGCCACTTCAGCCCATAATTTTTCATCCATTCAACTTTAGATAACATGCACCTAACTATCTCCATAATGGTGCAATTCATCCTCTCTGAAACTTCATTTTGTTGCGGGGTATAGGTGCATGTTATGTGCCTTGTTATCCCAGATTCCTTGCATAACGTTTCAAATCTTTAATTACAAAATTCTAATCCATTATCTGTTCTCAAATACTTAAATTTCTTTCCACTGTTTGTTTCCACTAGTGACTTCCATTCTGAAAAATTTTTGATACACTTCATCCTTTGTTTTCAAGAAATAGATCCAAACTTTTCTGGAAAAGTCATCTATGAAGGTGATAAAATATTGATTCCTTGCTAGGCTTGGTGTGATAGATGGGGAACCCCAAAGGTCTGAATGAATATATTGTAAGACCTCTGTTGAAGTATGTTTTCCCTTTGGAAAACTATGTTTATGAGCTTTACCTGAAACACAACTCTCACATGAATCTAACACTTTAATTTCCTTGTTAATTAAGTAACCATCTTTAACTAGCATATTCATTCCTTTCTGTCCAATATGTCACAATCTAGAATGCCACTTCTTAGTTGTATCAACACCTGCTTTAACTGAATGTGACTCCCCAATCGATACTGTGCTTTCTAGCTGATACACACCATTTTTGAAGAATCCATAAATTACTTTCTAACCAGTATCTGCTTGTACTAAAGTAAAGCAAGACCAAATCCGGTGAAGAGGTTTGAAAAGGACCACACAAGAACTCACAAAATCTCAGAAACCTTAAGCATAGATATCAAAACTCAAAAGACACCGATCTTAAACAGCCACTATGAATGAACTATTTACCACCAGTTAACCAATAACATGTTTCCTACTCTAAATCTCAAATCAATCAAGTATCAAATCATATCAACCAACTCTTTAAATTTATTTAAGTTCAGATACATGCATTCTCACCTATGGTATATCAATCAACTTACTCAAATACCTCTTATATCGAAATGCCCATACCAAACAGAGCATCAACCGACTTCCGGTCCTGGTCCTTTTTCTCTTTTTCTCAATTATTTTTCTTTCTTTTTATTTTCTTATTGTTTTTCTTTTTTTTATTTCTTCGCAATTCTGCGCTTTTCGTTCTTTTCTTTTCATCATTTTTCTCTTCCTTTTTTGGCAGTCGGCAATTCGCTGGGGTTGACTACGGACTTCTAGGTCACGCTTTCAATCATTTTTATGAACCCTTTTTATTTTCTGAAGGGAGGGAGAGAAAGGACCCGGATCGTACTGAAAGAAATAGTCAGTTTTATAGAACACTAAAGAGCAAGGTACCTAATTCTCAGAGTATATCAACACCATAAGCAAGAATAATTCAAATTCATATTAAGTCTTTTCATGGTAGAGCTAGTATCAAATCATCAATAACTCAAAAGATCAGAACTTTCTGAAACAAAGCAATCAGTAATGGGGTTCCAATCCTAATCTCAGCAATTAATCTAAGTCAGTAGTCTAAAGAGATCAACACTAAACTCACACTAGGTTCCTTCGACTCTATTAGACTTAACTAAATCAAAAACGAAAAATTTGAAAATTTTCACCAAAAGACAAAAACATCAAAACATAGTTAGTATCATTACACCCTCCCCCAGACTTACTTCACATCGCCCAATGTGAAAATAAACCCAAGAGAAGGAATAAGAGTAACCAGAATCAATAGAGAAGTCTGCAAGAGATGAAAATAAAAAATACTATATGAATTTACGGGAAAGGAAGGTACTAATGGTGAAGTATCCTCAATCTGAAATCTGCTCCAAACTTGCTATCTCACATGATCGGATTGTTTCTTGGAACCACTATCTCTGCAAAACGAACAAACACTCAAGAGAAGTGTTAATGTTCTTTCAGTTTGAAGCACATAATAGAATGGTTATACAATGATTGAGAAATGCTAACTGAAAAGCTAACAAGAATCACTTGTAAAAGAAACCATTAAGAGCATAATGATAGAGCAATACTAATCAACAGTTAGCAAGAATCATGTGTGAGATGCACTATTCAAACAGTTCTAAGAAATCAATCAAGTTGGTAAGTAAAGAGCAATGACCAAGAAATACTAATTAGAATTAGTAAGAATCAAGAAACACTTAATGAGAATTATCCAACTAATCATAGATCTAAAATCAGATCAAAACAAAAAATCAAGAAAAGTGGTTAATGGTGAGCAATGATCTTAGCAATACTAATTGACATTAGCAAGAATCAAAAGAGGAACCATTAAGATAACCAAAAATTCAAGTGAGATGATTAAGAATGAAAATAGAGTATAGATAACCCGGAGTGTCTTGAAGATCCTTCACCAGTAATAACCTGAATCACTTTGAACTCAAAACTAAAAATAAGTAATTTAGGACTAAAACTGACTCAAAATTAGAAAAACAACTAATCTAGACTCCAAATAGTGGGTTGCCTCCCACTTAGCGCTTGTCTAAATTCATTAGCTTGATTGTTGAGCCCAATGTTCTAATCATGAGAATCAAATGGCTGAACCAATGCACATTTAGTCCTTCTCCTGATAGTGCAATATAATATATGCACAAAGAAATACAATATTGCCCATGGCAAAAGACATCAATCTCAACAAAGAAGCTGACTACTGATAATAGGGATTTTGGGTCCCTGGTTATCAATGAACCCATCATTGTCGTATAGATGATGATGATGGGTTTTGTCAATCCATAATGGGAGAGTACTAAGCAATGTGGATGTATTGGATACTATAAAGTCAAGCTAAATNTTGGTTGCTAAATGGTCCTAAGTGCAATGAAAATAAAAAGACATAAAACAGAGAAAGGGCTTAAAACACTTTTGGATGCAAAACAGAGTAAAAGCAAGAAAAGGTAAAAATGCAATCAGTGTAAGGTCGTTCCTAAGGACAAAGGGTAATTGACTTGGGAATCCATCATGGGCTACC
>OVBE01016836.1:0-10733 GCA_900406425.1 Iberis pinnata | reverse complement strand
CTCCAATCTCAACCGAGAGAACAAAACTACCTGGATCGCCAAGCTTCTTAGGCATTCGGTTATGGAGAATTGAGCTACACTCCTCTGTAATCATCATTTCACCTTCTTCCAATGTCATCTTGTTGGTAACCATGTTCTTCACATAATTCTTCAAAGAAGGTATCATTTGACAAGCATCGGAGAATGGAAGTCTAACACTCAATTCCTTGATCATATCCTTGCATTTAGCATCTTCTAGGTCTTTCATGGAGGTTTTAGGCTTAACCGGATAAGTAACTTAGGTTTGAAAACCCGAGGAGAAGTTTTAGAAGTTTCTGGTTCAGGGAAGGTTTGCTCAATCAGGCAAGATGTGCCCGATCGGGCAAGATGTGCCCGATCGGGCATTTGCAGCAGATGTCTCCCCGATAAGTCTCCCCGATCGGGCAGGTGATGTGCCCGATCGGTCCTTTGTCCCTGGAAAAATTTCAGCTGTTTGCACGATCAGGATGTCTTTGCCCGATCGATCCTTTTTCCCGGATAATGTTTGCCCAATCGGGCAAGATGTGCCCGATCGGTCTAATCCTTCTACATCTTTTTCCAAGTTCAAAAAATCTGAATCATTTGCAAAACTTCCCAAATCTTCAACTGTTCCTTCAATGAGCTTATCTTTATCATTAGTATTGGGTAAAGTCTTACCACTGCGCAGTTCAATAGCATTCACATACTCTTGTTTTTTCGGATTGTTATCAGATTTCCCAGGAAGAAACCCAATCGGTCTTTTGACGGCTTCAGCAGTTTGGGCAACTTGAGTATCTAAGATCTTCACATGAGTAGATAATGCCTCAAATTTCTGATTAAGCTCCTTCATATCGCCTTGGATAACCCTTTGAAACTACNTTTGAAATTGTTGTTGTCCATCTAGAAGCTGCTTAAACATCAACTCAACTGAATTTCCTTGATTAGCTTGGGTTTGAGGAACTTGTTGAAATGCAGGCTAAGAGGTTTGTGGAAACCGCCTGAATTGGAGTTGGGAATGAAATTCCTATTCTGATTCCCTTGGAAATCATTGTTCCCAAAGCTTTTNCTCTGGGTAGTGGTTGCTATTGCTGGCTGCTAAGTTCTCTTTGAGACGATAAACGTCTGGAACTGGTTTTTGCATAAAATCTCCATCACTTGCTGTATCTAAGGACAGCTGGTATTTTGTTCAATTCCTCTATAGAAGGTATTGAGGAGACTTACATCTAAGAATCTGTGATGTGGGCAATCACCAAGCAGTTCCTTGAATCGTTCCCAAGATTCATAGAACGATTCCACAGAGTTTTGAGCAAAGGCAGAGATCTTGTTCCTCAAAGCATTAATCCTAGTAGTTGTGAAGAACTGACTAATGAACCTGGATTTGCAGTCATCCCAGGTTACTATTGATCATGCAGGTAGAGACTTCAACCATCAAAGTGCCTTGTCAGCTAAAGAGTGGCTGAACAAGCTGCAGTGTTTGTAATCCTCTGATACCCCATGAGGTAAATCACTGAATTGGTTGCTGCAAATCATCTGAACAAGCAAAATAGGAAATTAATATTCCCTACGCTGAGGTGGAGGAGGTTGGATGGGATTTCTTATTAGCATAGAATTCTTGAGGATTGTTGAAAGAACCAACTAGAGGATGGTTCTGGGGATTGAGCTGAGCATTAACTTGAGCATTGAGCTGATTAACTCTTCTCGGATCTCCGAACAAGAAAAAGTGTCTTGCATCAATGTTTACAGGTTGTTGAACGTTTTGAGGGTTGGGATTTCCTGGAGGAATTTGATTGTTGATTGCTCCTTGTTGGCCTTGTGACACTTGATTTCCATTGCCACCACCCTGTCCTTGGTTAATGAGTTGATTAAGTCCCATATCAGGTGGTGGTTGTTGATATTCGGGATCGACCGGATTGATTGGGTTGATGATATCAACCATTGAAGTGGATGAACTAGCGTCTTTCTTTGCTTTCTGGTTTGAGCGTTCTAGCCTTGCAAGTTCTGAGTTACCGAGGTTGAGTAGTTCAGATGATTTGTCAAATCTTCTGTAAGACAAAGACAAGCAAAGAAGAACGAGATGAGTACTGAAAATTAAAAACTTTAGACGAAATTCTAATTAAAAACTAGAAAGGCACAATTGATCCCCGGCAACAGCGCCAAAATTATGATAGGTTAAGAATTTAATCCTAACTAATACTGCAGAGAACAGTTCAAAGAAGTATAGAAAGGTATCGAATCCACAGAGACGTGACACATAAAGATTGAGCGGGAACTCAAGAGACGTGAATCTTAAAATGCAGAAAAGAAGTGTAAGATTAAGGAAAAGGAATTCCTTGGAAAGGAATAAGTTTTCCTATGGAGAAAATGGAAGTCGTGTGATAGGTTAAGAATTTAATCCTAACTAATACTGCAGAGAACAATTCAAAGAAGTATAGAAAGGTATCGAATCCATAGAGACCAGAAATGCACGTTCAGTTTAAAACTTCGAATATGGCTAAAGTGAGAATAATAGATATGATTGTGAATCAAAACGGTAATTAAAAACGGTTTAAAAACTATGATAATAAATTGCTAGGCAATAGGGAAATCCCTAGGTATTCAGGTTTAAAGTCAAGTTAACATGCATAATTTTATATTGAAAATAGTTCTGAACATGAAAAACGAATGCAGTTTAATCTCCTCTCAGAGTATTAAACCCTATGATTAAATTGTCAGAGACAAACTCTCGCCGTCTTTAAGACAATTCGATCATGCATTAAAAAGTCGGATTCAATTGTTCATAAGCATTAAAACAATACTCTCGCATGTAAAAACACTTATTCATCTAAATTAGGTCAAGTTTCTAAATCAAATCTCTTTGTATTTATTAACCTATAATCATGAACTAGGTGATCAAGCTAATTCATGCATTAAGGAAGAATTTAGACCAAGAACCTATCAATTTCAATCCTACAATGCTAAACCTAACATTCAAATCTGTTTTCCCATTAGGAAAACCCTATAACCTAACTAATGAACTACTCAAACATATCAAATCAAAGACAAATCAATTTATGAGAAGAACACATAATTGAAATCAAATAATAAATATATTAAAATCTGGGTTCATAATTTCTTCTCCAAATACAGGTTCAAGAATTCTTTCTCCCAGTAAAAGCTGTCAAGTTTGTAAAAGTTAAAAGATAGAATAATAATAACCTAAGCCACAAAAGACTTTTATAGTTCTAAAAAGTAAAAATCTAGAAATATGGAAATAATGGATAGCTTAGAGGACTTGTGTGCAAAATTGGAATTTCAACTTATGTTTCGGGTGATCTGCCCGATCGATCTAGATGTGCCCGATCAGGCAGATTATATTGATGCTCGATCCTTCTCCAAATGCTCGATCGGTCTTATTATACGAATTTCTCCAAGAACATTTTCCCGATCGGGCATGTGATGTGCCCGATCGTGCAAATCATCTCATAGCTTAATCATTCTTCTGAAACTTCTAAAATGCTCTGAAAAGTCCTGAAATGTTCCTTTTAGCTCTGAAGCGACCCGAACGCATATAAGTCCTAGAATATACCAATTTGCAAGGAAAACACTCGGAATAATGCAGAATAGCAAGCATAAATGCCCACTAAAATGCATTAAAACCGAGTAATATCATTGTGAGAAGCATCAAAAAATGAAACATTAGTTATGGGAATAACAAAGAAAAGGAAAGGGGATTGCTAGGTTTTGGGCGTGTATATAAGGAGGCTAAAAGTGTGTAATGAATATTAACACTTTTAGCCGTTCTTAATTGGGTTAGGTTTTTTCCAAAAGCTATTCAAGAGAGTTTGTGAGAGACGCCTGGGAAGAACATGGGATAAAGGAATAAAACCAAGGTGTCTGTTAGGACGTGAAAAGTGTCTAAAAGGTGTGTAATAAAGATTAACACTTTTAGTCACATTTGTTGGGATTTGGGTTTAGGTTTTGTCTGTCCGTGAGAGGTTGTGAGTCGTCTGGGAAGTGAACAGGGGTATAAAGGGAAAATGTCAGAATGGTGTAAGTGTATCAGTAGGGTAACTTACATTACATGTGTATAAAAAAATTGCTTGTAAAGATTTTGAGAAGTAAATAACAAAGTTTCGTTATTTCTCAAACGTGTGTTGTGTTCTCCAAACTTTCAATTGGTATCAGAGCGGGCATCTGAGGAAAGACGTTTATTCTTTCACGAACATGTGAAGATTCTGTGACTATGAATGGAGAACACTCAATACATCCCTTTGTTAAGAGATCTGGTGATGGGCCCTAAAAACTAGGATTGTTTGGAAAAACATGTACAAGAATACATAAGAAGAACTCGAATTTACTTGCTCAAATTGGAATTTGAAAGACTCAAGATGGGTACACAAGAAAGTGTTGTAGATTTTAGCCAAAAGTTGCTATCCATTGTTGCTGCATCAGAGGTCTTTAAGAAACGTTATAAGGACAAGAAACTAGTAAATAAGCTTATATGTTGTCTATCCTACCAGTTCCAGTCACACAAATCAACAATTCATGTAGTAGAGAATCCATATAAGATGAATTGCAATCAAGTGATGAAAATGATGTGGGAACATGAGCTGGGAATCAGACAGGAGAAGATTAACAAGTGAAGAATCGTGTGCACAGTATCTGAGCAAAACATCACACCCAAACCAGGACAAGATGTGGCTGATCTCATTATCAGAAAGTATTTAAAGGACTATAATCATGGGCAAGGATGTGAGAAACCTACCAGCAGCAGATCTGAAGGCAGAAGTGAAGGTTACATCAAGAACAAACAAGATGTGGTTGATCAGATTATCAAAAAGTATTTAAAGAACCATGATTGTGGAAAAGGACGTGCAGTACCTACCAACAGCAGATCTGAAGGCAAAAGTAAAGGCTACAGCAAGACCAAACAAAAAATGAAAGAGAAATCCTTTGTGAGGAAGGCTGGTGTGTATGCTGTTTCAGACTTAGAAGAAAACAGTGTGCAAAATAAGGTAGCATGTGGTGGAACCATTGAAAAAATCACCAACTCTAACACAAAAGGAGAGCTGAAGCTAGTGATGTCTGATAACTACAAGACTTTGTTAGGGAGTCTGTTTCAAACCAAGGACCATAATCCTGTATCACCGCACACAAACAAGGATTGTGATAAGTTGTTCACAACAGATGGAACCAGCACTGGGAACTGTGGTTTTGGTCACCAAGGAATTAATCTGGACTAAATAACAATTGTGAAAGCATCTATAAGTTGTGAACCTGATGCTGCCAAACAACATGTTTCTAAACCTGTAACAATGCATCAAGGCAAACGTTCAAAAAGACAAGTCCTTGTTAAAGCTGAAAGGGAGCTCTGGGAGAAATATTAGAATGACAATGACAACCATGTTGGGGGTCATAAAGGTGAAACGTGTTGTCACTTCAAGATTCAGCGCTTATGGTGGAACACTATAATTCCTCAGGTAATACATCAGCATAGATATCACTATGGTAGAAGATATCAAGACAAAGCATGGTTCAAAAAAGAGTTCAGCTGTTGCAATTAGGTTATACTTATGAAGATTCACTAGGCTTATTACAAGAGACTGGATTGTATTCTGACAGTGACTGTCCCAAAGGCAAAACAAATGAAAAAGATGTCACAAGTGATGATAAAATCCCAGTATGCAGGAGGTACATTATGTTGAAGAACTCAAGGCGAATGTCAGAAGAATCAATATGGTGTGTGATGAAGGAATGGTTGTTATATTCACAAGAGATGATTGTCAAGCAGTTTACAAGACATATAAGGTTAATCTCAAAGGAGTGTGACCGGGGAAGATCTGGTATACGAGATATCATTCTGGAAAATGTTTCAAAGTGACACTCACCAACCATCCGGTACAGTGGCACAGGAAGTCTGAGGACATGAGTGTGAGGACACATATCATAGTAGCAAATCAAGAGCTATTCAGGTGGATACCTAAGTTAGAAGTGGAAAAATTTGTGTTTTTAGATCGTATTTTAACGATAGGCAAGTAAAAATGCAGCCTCTCAGAAGGAATCATCCTTGTAGAGCTATTAGTACCCACCCAAGAAAAGGTTCAGGAAAATGCACTAAATAATGAAGATAATCTTGATGAAGAACCTGATACAGTGATCACCACATGTACTCATCAGAATCAGTCTGTGCAAGATGTGATTCAGATCCCAGGGAAGAACCACATAAACTTTAAAGAAATGGTGGGATACACATGTTGTGTATCAATGGTGGAACTCAATACCTACAAGGAAGCCTCAGCTAAAAAGTGTTGCATTGGGTCCATGGAAGAAGAGTTGAAGCTGTTTAAGAGAAGTAGAGTGTGGGTGCTAACACCAAGACCAACTGAGGTTAATGTTATGGGCACCAATTGGGTTGCTAAGGATAAAGTTGATGAGAATGGTCATGTGGTACAAAACAAGACGATGATGGCTGCTCAGAAACCTTCACATGTAGAAGAAGTGGACCTTGATGAGATGGTTTCCCCTATTTCCAGACGTGCGTTCACTCGGCTTCAGCTGGTGTTCAAATATCTGTTAGGTCTCAAACTGCTTTGAATGGATGTCAACAGTGAAAGTGTTCATGATGAGATAGTTGTTGAACAACATACATGAGTTAAGGATCCAGAATTTCCACAACATGCATACAAGCTGAAGAAAGTGTTGAAGCAAGTTCAAAGGGAATAATACCAAAGATTGACCATCTGGTTCCTAGAACAAGGCTAATTTCAAGGAATCTTAGACAAGACATTGTTCATCTACAAGAAAAAAAAAGTTCAGACATACGTGGATGATATTATGTTTGATGCCAAAAACCATAATCTCATTGATGACTGTCTCAAATGGATGAAAATTTTTTTTTCCATATGTGGTGAACTAACCTATTTTCTTGTTGTGCAGGTACAACAGAAGGAACAAGGAATACTTTTGAGACAGAACACGTATGCAAAGAACCTCGTGTCAAGATTGGGAATGAATTTATGCAAAATCTCAAAGAAACTTAGGAGAACATCATGCAAGCTATCACAAGATGAACCAAGTGGCAACACAGACCAGCAGCTTTCCAGAAGGATAATTGGTCGTCTGTTATATCTCACAGCGAGTCAACCTGACATCAGTCTAAGCAGTGGTGTGTGTGTCAGATGTCAAGTACAACCCAAGTTATGGCATCGCTTGACACTAAAGTGCATTATCAGGAGTATGAACAACCGAAGAAACATGAGTCGAAGAGGATTTTTCCTAGTTAACAATCACACTGTATTGTTGAGCTATAATCAGAACATGGTGTGCTCACTGACTGTTGAGACTGACTACAGTAGTCCCATAAGCTATTGCACTCAATGCTTGTGGATAAAACAGATGAACAGTGATTATGAATTTGTGTCTGACACCATGTGTGTGAAATGTGACAGCCAAAGTGCAATCAACATCTACAAGAATCTTGTTCAGAATTCCAGAACAAGGCTTATGGTTATGAGACACCATTGTATCAGGGATCATGTCGAGGAGAAATTAGTTGTGGTGGATCACATAAGTACTGAGTTTCAATTGGCTGATATCGTTACTAAACCACATGAGTTCACTAAATCCGTGACCATTCTGATAGGTGGCATTCACGACAGGAGTAAGTGCAGATGTGAGGCCAAACAAGAAAAGTACCAAGTTGTACTAATGGTGTATAATGAATGGAAAATAGCTGCCTGTCATGCCGTCTGGTGTGAGCTAGTACATCTGTGTGTATCATAAAGGAGGTCAAAGAGCTAAGGACATAAAAAACCCGAAAAAAAGAAGAAGAAAAAGCTACATAAAGAATCTGCACAATGAACTTTTACTTGAGAAGTCAAGTGATGGTACAAGTTCATGTTTCCATCATATTGTGCACTTGTCCAAAGGAAATTCCAAATGCCTCTGTGTGTACACAGAAGGTTGAAAACTCAACATCACATCAGATGAAGGTATGCCAGTGTGAAAGACTAGCCATTCAAGTCACTCTACACTTATTCCGCTGTTTGAATCTCAAGTTTATTGAATCTCCACTTGATCTGCTTGTGCAACGTCATGTGAGTCTGTTCGGGAGTTCTTGCATTTGTCTGTACAACATCATGTGAGTCTGTCTGTGCAACATCATGTAAGTCTACTTAGGTTTCCTGCTTCTTCAAGTGGAGGATTCTCAAATATATAATTTTCTTAGTTTAAAAAATATCATATAGTAGGGTATATTATATATATACGGGATCTGCAAGTTTGGATGGTCGACGATAGAATTTTTGAGGATTCTCCTAAACAAAAATTAGGTTTTGCTTTATATCTGGTTTAATCGTGTACATATAAATTGGAACCGATTTTGACTTGTTGATTGTGATTTGGTTTTCAGTATATGATTTGAGCCTAACTTAGATTGTATGGATTCTAAATATGGATCTATTTATAAGCTTTTTAATTTGAATATACTTTATAAAAAAATTTAAAATACTTTCAACTGTTCTAAACATCACACAATATTTTGTTTTAAAAATACAATAAATTTAAAATAATTTTTTAAAATATTTTAAATTTAACATGTAAATTCCAAATATTAACCTTCACTCCTTCAAAGATAAAAAAATAGGAAAAATCTGGCTATATTAATTAAGTTTGATTTATTCGATAACTAAACTTTAAATTAACTCTCAATAATTAATTTGTGTTATTTTTGTAATGAAAACATCTTAGTAATATTTTAAGAATATAATCTTTGTTTCACAAATTAGTTTTAATGATGTTTCATGAAATTCTTCAAGACTATAGGTTTGAGATATATTTATAGGAGGATCAACTCAACTACCTTTAATTATGGCTAGACTGTTTTTCCCCCCAAGACTCTTAGATTTTCAAAATGGTGTTTTATTCGGTTGTAACTTGTTGAAGAGTAACCTATCAAACCCACTAAAAAAGCAAAAAATTTAGAATGGACACTGAAAAGGAAGAAAAAGACCTTGAAGATCAACTTTTCGTGGAGCTCAAAGATAGACACTTAGTCACGTTATATCTTTGTTAAATTAACAACTAAATGCTTTGCATTTGTGCATCTTCTGTGAGTATCTTTGTTAACTTTGTGACTATTAAATCATATCTAGGTATCTTGCAATTTCTGGTGGAGTTCAAAGTCATGTTAGGTCTTTGATAGATCATCCACTTATCTTTTTTCTTCTAAAAAACTACATGTTTTTACATTTGTGCATCTCTCCTATTATTTTCTTCCTTAACCCTACGAATATAAAATCATATACATACATAGATACGTATTGGTGTTGGATTGAACATTCTATTAAAACTCAATCACAGTCCAGTCCAGTTTGTGTTCCAGTCTAGAACGACCTTTGATTGATTAAAAACAAGTTGTATAAGAAGGAGAACCAACGAAAAGGCTGAAACCCATATGGAGGTTTGACCCAAACATAGGGGAAAACTTCCTCACAAGTCACAACCATCCCTAAAAAGTCACAAACTTAAGTCAACATCTTCGAAAAATAAGTTGACTCATCCCAAGAATATAAATCAAACTAGTCTGATCTTTGGACCAACTCGCTCTCCTTTAATACTTTTTAAAATCTAAGATTTTCACAGCCGAACTCAAAATCTTATCTTAAACATAACGCGATCTAGATTCAAAAATACTTTAGGAATTTTCGTGGAATATCCTTTGTCAAATATAAAAAGGTTTAAGATGAAATAAAGAAGTGGTTGTAAAACAAGGTTTAGGATACCATTCTAGACGATAGCGTCTAATGCCATCAATTTAAAACTAAGACTACACTATGAAAGTATTCCATATTGAAAATGGAGGGGGACTTTGAGTGCTATATAAGGGATATGTGCTAATCCACTCATTGCCAATTGTTTTGAGTTGGAAATCCAAAATCATAACATAGTTTCAGAGCCCGAACACATGCTGTCCCACCAAACCGAAACCGATCCGGCATATCGAACGAGGTCCGATCAATCGAACTCGAAACTGATCCTATATTGAGATATTGTTGACATTAATATCTAGACGGGACATTATCTCAAGGGGACGTGTGAAATAACTCACATTGGAAGTAGAGAATAGGGGTGTCCAATATGTACGGTAAGACCTAACCGAACTGAATTATGCGATATGGTATAATTTTGGATAAACCATATAACTGTTTCGATATATTTTTATAAAAACCATGGATATTGATATGGTATGGATATTAACCGAGAAAACCGATTTAACAAAAAAATCGATAAATTTAGTTCTTTATTTAAATAATATAATATATATTGTATATTTAAATAAGCTACATAGATTTACCATTTACTAAGATCAAAACAAAAAATCAGTATCCACTATAAGAAAAAGTAATATTCTTAGTAATTTAAATATAGTATTTTGATATTTAAATAATATAATATTTATTGTATAATTAATTCATATTAGATAAATATTTACACATTAATTTGTTATATAGTAAATAAATCGACGAATTTAAAACTATTGATAAACTTTTTTTTAGTGGACTAAATTCTATATGCATTATGAGAGGACAAAAAATAATATTGATGACTGACATATACACGATAAAGTCCAATCGCTTACATGTTTTGTTGCTATCATCATAAGTTTTGATGTTATTTATTTATTACATTATAACATCTCTCTTCTAACGAGCATAAGTTCTTGTTATTTATTTTAATATAGTGAAAATGTATTTATC
>OVBE01016835.1:0-10733 GCA_900406425.1 Iberis pinnata | reverse complement strand
AACGGTGTCTCTGACCATGCGCGATGTGTCATTCACTTCTCGAGCGCCCCTTCTTGCTAGGTACGTAAACCTTTCAAATTTAATCATTTTCTAACCACCCAGCCCTCCTTTTTGCAGGTTGTACGTTCTTCATGGGCCTCACACTCACAGATACATCACTCCCGAGCTGCTCTACGCCTCTTCTACACTAAGCTCAAATCGTTAAAGGGCCAACTTCGTGAGTTAAATCGAAGTAATTTTAGCGACATCTCAAGGCGAGCAAAGGAGTCATTCACTGCCTTATGTTTTGCGCAACAAGCAGCCCTTAACGACCCATCCCCTACTACATTTGCAACGGAAGCAGCTGCTGCTCATGAGTGGAATATCAATGCACGCGCCGAAGAGGTTCTATACCGCCAGAAATCAAGAATTAATTGGCTGAAGCATGGGGATCACAACACGGGTTTCTTCCACCGGGTAGCTAGCTCGCGAACAGCGCGAAACACGATCAAGCGCCTTCACTTGCCTTCAGGTTTGGTTGTCACGGACCAGGAATCCATCAAGGCAGCGGCAGTTCAACACTTTGAAGACTTTCTTTAAAGCCCAAACCTATGTTGTGCCGCTATCCGACCCTAGTATCACTGACCTTCTGCACTATCGCTTACCCGATCATCTCTCGACACTCATGACGTCCCCCGTCCTAGAACCTGAGATCCAAGCCACATTGTTCTCAATGCCTACCAACAAAGCTCCTGGTCCGGATGGTTACTCAGCAGAGTTTTACAAAGCGGCTTGGTCGGTAATTGGTCCCGAGTTTGTCACAGCGGTACAAAGTTTCTTTTTGTACGGTTTTCTTCCTCGTGGTATCAACGCCACCCTGGTTGCTTTGATTCCAAAGGGGGATGACCCCAAGTCTATGAAAGACTACTGCCCAATCTCATGTTGTAACATCCTCTATAAGGTCATCTCTAAAATTCTCGCAAATAGGCTTAAGCTCAGTCTTCCGGACCTTATTGAACCCAATCAGAGTGCATTTGTTCAAGGGCGTATCTTGCTTGAGAATGTACTCCTTGCCTCCGAAGTGGTTGATGGTTATCACAAACCCACTTTATCTCCTAGATGTACTCTCAAGCTAGATATCTCGAAGGCTTTTGATACTATTAATTGGGGTTTCATAGTTGCTGTATTACAGGTAATGGGGTTCCCATCTCGCTTTATCCACTGGATCTACTTGTGCATTTCTACCGCCACTTTCTCCATTTGTGTCAATGGCGAAATGGCAGGTTATTTTCCAAGCACGAGGGGTGTTCGACAAGGTTGTGCTCTATCCCCTTATCTTTTTGTTATTGCTAACAATGTCCTCTCTCTGCTGCTCAATGCGGCTGCAGCCTCAGGTAGATTTGGTTATCACCCACGATGTGAGACTTTGGGACTCACGCATCTGTGCTTTGCGGATGATATACTCATTTTCTCTGATGGGGAACCGCGTTCCGTAGCAGGTNTGGGGAACCGCGTTCCATAGCAGGTATTATCTCGGTTATGCACCAGTTTGGACTCGCATCCGGCCTCCACATCAACCTCTCCAAATCATCCATCTTCTTAGCTGGCGCACCACGACCGGGAATGCTCCAGTACCTTGACACTATAGGGCTTGCCCGTGACACCTTACCAGTCCGCTATCTTGGCCTTCCACTCACTACAAGGACTCTTACTCCCGGTGATTTCGCTCCTCTTATTGATCGTGTCCGTTCTCGGATTAATGCTTGGTCGTCTAAATTGCTATCTTTTGCAGGTCGTTTGCAGCTTATCCAGTCCGTCATTGTTAGCACCATCAACTTCTGGCAATCAGCTTTCAGGTTACCGAAGAAGTGCCTTCGCACTCTTAATAGTTTATGTAACAATTTTCTCTGGTCAGGCAGCGGCTCGAACCATAGCAGTGCCAAAGTTAGTTGGACAGACGTATGCAGACCAAAGAATGAAAGCGGATTAGGTATTCGTCGTCTAGAGGACACTTCTCTTGTTTTCTCCTTCTCCCTGATCTGGCGTCTACTCTCTGGTATTCCCTCACTCTGGTCTCAATGGACGCGCACCTATCTCCTTCGTAGTTCCACATATTGGGATTATGACAGTACCACTCGGGGTTCATGGATTTGGCGGAAGCTCCTCAAGCTCCGCCCACATGTCGCCTCCTTCTTTCGCCTAGATGTCCGTAATGGACGACGCACTTCATTCTGGTATGATCCCTGGTCATCTCTTGGTCCCCTAATTTCTCTTGTAGGTTCTGCAGGATTCCGTGAGCTTGGTATCCCTCGTTATGCAATGAAGCAGCTACATCAACATCATGGCGTATCAGATGTTCACGAAATCCTACTTTCCGGCAGCTACACACTCACATCATGACACTACCCGTTCCCAACGCCCACTCGGGCGCTGATATTCCCCTTTGGCGACATGGTCCCGACAATTATAAAGCTTCCTTCTCCTCCCGTCTTACATGGAAACAGATACGTACCTCTTACCCTATCCACTCATGGTCATCTACTATTTGGTTTTCCCAATTTGTTCCGCGTTACGCTTTTGTGTCTTGGTTAGCAATTCTGAACAGATTATCGACGGGCGAGAGGATGAGATCCTGGGGGGTTCACCAACCTTGTCCACTGTGCGGAGAACGCGATGAGACGCGTGATCACTTGTTCTTCGCCTGCCCTTACTCCTTCACGGTATGGTCGGACCTGACCAGGCCAGTGTTATCGCGCCTGCCATCACCAGATTGGACTGCTACTCTAGCACTACTACGACGTCGCTCTTACTCGAGAGATGATGCCATCCTACTCCGCCTGTGCTTCCAGACGACTATCTACCACCTATGGAAGGAGCGCAATGGTAGACGCCATGGTCAGCCGCCACGTACATCAGCCACCACTCTCTCTATCATCACCCGGACGATCACAGACCGTCTTACCAGCCTCGGCTACTCACCGTCTTCACCTCTCTCCTCACTTCTCACTCGATGGCACCATCTATTCCATTAGTTACCAGGCGCGACTCGACCAGTTTTTCCTGTATTCTGATGCATTGGGATTGTACTCTTTTTCCTGGTTTTAGTTTTGTCCCACTGGGTTTTCTAAAGCCAGGTTTTAACGAGGTAATCCCGCATCTCCTTCTCCTTCTGCTCTTACCATAGTCGATTCGGACAAACAATGTGTACATAACTCTATTTTTTTATATATAATTTTAAAATTTCATAAAAAAAAATTTCTCCTTTGTAATTTTTTCCATTGTGGGTGCAAATTCAGACAATAATTTGCTCACAACAAGAAGTCCTCATGGGCTTAAGATCTTAATAGGCTCAAAATATTTTATAAGAAATTAAATTGTGAAGAAAATGACTAAATAAATTGAACTCGTTGACGCGTACGATACGCGACGGCCAATAAATAATTAAAGTCTCTCTCTCTCTCTCTCTCTCTCTCTCTCTCTCTCTCTCTCTCTTCTATTTCCATCGTTTAGATCAAAGAGATCGTCATTGTTTAGAGGAGCAGAATATGGCGGGAGAAGATAGCCGCGAAGCTCAACGAGGCGAAGACTGTGAGGAATCAAATCCTCTCTTGCACGTGAACAATGATAGTAAGATCTGCTTGAAAGAGGACGCTAAGAAGTCGTCGATTGTGCATCCTCCTGCGGCGGAAGGATACGGTTGGACGGCGGATGGATTGCCGGTTTTTCATGGGAGTGTGATCGGCGAGCCGATCAGGAGAAACCAATGGAGTTCCGGTCTCTTTTCCTGTCTCGGCCGAAATGATGAATTCTGCAGCAGCGATCTTGAAGTTTGTGAGTATTTTTGTTTGGATTTATATATAATTGGAATTTTGTTATGTGAATTACGAATTGTAATGATGATTTGTTTGAAATTGATTGATTGAATTGCAAGTTTCCGATATGAATTGGGGATGTTGAAAAGTAAATCGTCAGATCTTATATTAAAGCTTTCGATTGCTGCTTAATCGATAATGATGCAAATAACCTTGTATCAAAATTTATGATCTGTAAGGAAAATCAATAGAAGTATAATCCAAAGTGAGAGATTACTCAGATGAAAAATGTATGTTATGTACAATTTGGCTTGATGAAATGATGGCTTTATTATAGGTCTCCTTGGAAGTTTGGCTCCCTGTGTGCTGTATGGAAGTAATGCAGAGAGACTTGGATCTGCTCCAGGAACATTTTCAAACCACTGCTTGACTTATTCAGGATTGTACTTTATTGGTAACTCTTTGTTTGGCTGGAACTGCCTTGCTCCATGGTTCTCTTATTCTACCCGTTCTGCTATCCGCAGAAAGTTTAACCTTGAGGTAAAGATTCTGTTTCCTGCCTTGTTTTATGCTTCTCTTATACCAGATGTCTTTATCACTCTTCTTGATTGTTTGGATGATGATGATTAGGGCTTTATTCCACCTAATTCACTACCATTGTCGAGTATTTAGAACCCGTGGAATGACAAGCCTTGTCTCATAGGCTCTCAAGTGGCTCTAGTGTTAAAACTGTCCATTACAATAAGTCTAAGTGACTGATCTTTGGTTTTCTTTTGTAAACAGGGAAGCTTAGAGGCAATGAACAGGTCATGTGGTTGCTGCGGTTCTTGCTTAGAGGACGAGATGCAAAGGGAACATATGGAGACGACTTGTGACTTTGTGACACACGTCCTTTGTCATACATGTGCACTTTGCCAAGAAGGCCGTGAGCTCCGTAGGAAGGTTCTTCATCCAGGTTTCAATGCTCAGTCTACCGTGGTCGTGATCCCACCCGGAGAACAAACCATGGGTCGTAAATGAAGCAAGCTTGCTTTGAGCCAACTGGTCTAAATATCAAGTTGTTATATTGTATACGTCTCGTTGTTGAAACAAGTGTCTTTGTGTGGACCTTGAACTATAATATTGTGTTTTTGCTTAACCTTTTCTTGAATAAACCCTTCTTTGGTGTAATCTATTGTGTCTATGTATATGTTTATTATTTCGCTCTATATGATAAGCTTTTGTGGGCTTCTCACACGTCGCAAACGGCAAACCACCCCCATCATTGCGATCCAAACTCTTCACTAGATCATTCAATTGTTAGACTATGGCCGTTTAGACCAATGAAATTTGATGCAATAACAGGTTTGTGACGTTGTACCACCCACATCGCTGCGATCCAAACACTTCATTGAATCATTCAATTGTTAGACTATGACTGTTTAGGCCAAAGAAATTTGATGCAATAACAGGTTTGTGATGCCTTTGGATGTTCTGAGCCGCTCACGATCATATGGTCAATAATATTATATTGTTCACAAAACTCCCAAAGCTTTTTCATCAGATCGAATCTATTTACTCGATATAGGAATGCACACTTTATATTAGATTACTATACTGATCCGTTGTGATCTAAAAATTAATATGACAATTAAAAAAAAAAAAATGGATTGGTTCAAGTTAAACAAATAAAGTCAAGTGATGGTAGACACAAAAGAAGAGATTCAAAATTTGAAGTCATAACCAAAAGCAAAAGAAGAGTGGTTTCTATTCTCAATACAAGTCTCAATGACATTGTCATGACAACAACAAGAAGAAGAAAAAATGGTAAATTTTTAGTACTGATGGGTGAAGAAGATGGAATCTATTCACCGGGTACAGGGACTCCTTGCTTAAGCTTCTCACGCTTAAGCTTCTTTTTGGAGATGGGTTTCTTCTTCTTTGGTGGTAGATTCTTCTGAGCATACATGTACATCACGTAATTAGCTATAAGAAATGTCACAAGCAAACCTCCAATAACAAGCAACACAATCAATCCCGGGTTCAATCCATTCGCTTCAGCCGCAGCCGCCCCCGCCTGTTGATTCATAAACAATGTATGTAAATATTCATACCAAAGCATACAAACACAGATTGTTGTTATTGAAAAAACCATCATTCTCAGTGATTCCTTTCTTGATCGGTTCAAAAATGTAATTTTTGGATGGTTTTTCAAGTTTAGAGGCTCTAACTATGGCTAACTCGTGTAAACTCAGGGAAGCCAAACGTACTAATACATCAATACGAACTAGAGCTGGGAATAAAAACCGAACCGAAATTTCCAAACCGAACTGAACCGAGCCGATTGGCACAAAAAAAAAACAATTCGGGTAATCGAACCGAACCGATAACCGAAAATAACCGAAAAAACAAAAAAAAACCAAAAAAACCGAACCAAAATATGTGAAAATAACCGAAAAACCCCGAAAAACCGAAAAATAAGCAAAAATTAACCGAGTTTCATAAACAAAAACCAAACCAAACCGAACCGATTTCCGAATTGAACCGACACAAACCCAAAAACCGAAATAACCGAAAACCGAAATTTCCGACCCGTTCCGAACCGACACAATTCCCAGCCCTAATACGAACGATCAAAATTCTTTCCACAATTTCAAAGCTTTTAGGATTAATCCTTCCACGAATTCACAAGAAACAAAATGTAATCGCAATAGCCAGATTATAAACAATGCATGTGAATGGATCATCAAAGATCAATACAATTCACTAAAATAAACAGTTAAATTGCTAATCATTTTGGAGTAAAACTTGTGAGATGAGTTTCCAGCTATAATAGATCTAGATTAAGGACTGATAGAGAAATCGAACTCGATTTGATCGAAATTCTAAAGTGGAGTCGGAGACATACCTTTCCGGCGGAACCTTTACTGCTCATAGCTACGATCAGAAATCTGTTAGATCTGAATGTGGCAAAGAACGATCCGAGACGGAGATTCTACGAGAAATGGAGATCTGTGGGAGTTTAAGACAAAAGACAAAAACATGAAAACAGAGAGCGGACAAATAATTTCACATACGGCCCGCTTTGGCAGGTAATCTAATTATTTGACTAAAGTAAATTAAAATAGAGGCCCATAAATTATATTTCTTATTCTTTCTTTCACAATTTTTTTATTAAAAATTTTCTTGAAATACCACAAAAGAAAGTTAAAATTTCAGAAAATAACATATTTTCAAAATTTTCAAAAATATCACTAAATTGTTTTTCTCCAAAAAAATCACAAACATAAAAATAAATTTTAAAAATTAAATACCTAAATTTTTGGGTTTGGATCTAAAGTTTGAGATTTCATTCAAAGAGCTAAGATTTGGTTTTAAAGTTTATGATATAAATTAGTAATTTTAAAGCTATTTTAATTTGTTGGTTTTTTTGGAATAAAAATTTTTTTGTGATATTTTCTGGAAAACCTATTTTTGTCGAATTTTTTAAAATCTCAATTTTATTCTCTTCTTTATTTTTTCATTTATCATTTCTTTCTTTATAACTTTGAAACTGAACAAAAATATATATGACTTATTTTTGGTTTTGCTTCGAGTTTGATTTGTAGTGACTAAGACACAGATACGACACTGGACAGATAGACAGAGAGTTATCAAAAACACAAACTATTATTAGGAATCATTTAAACACTTTTATAAAGCTGTTTAATCAGATTTATTCAACATCCACACTTGGATTTGAGACTGACAAATTCCTAATCTACCCAACTCTCTTCACAACAACAATCGTGATGCCGTTGAATGCTTAAAAATCTCTGCATTTGTTCGAAACTTTTATATCCAAATACCTTTCCTTAATCTTCTCCAAGAATATATTTACCATATATTCTTTCCAAGATCTTCTTTAGTTAATATTTTTTTTTGTTAAGGATATATAACTAATTCTTTTTTCTTTTTACCCAGCACCACACGTGCCATGTATATCTTCTAGAATCTCGTCTGATTCCACATACAACTTAATATTTATCTCAACAAGATTTTGTTGCTTATTTTCTATGTCACCAACTTTCCATATCATCTAGAAACTTTGTGACTCAACATTCTCCCCCTTTTTATCTGAATGTGTCACCTCAAGTATCCTGAAACTTATGACACAAAAACCAAAACCACAATACCAAAATATACCATGACAATTCATGCACTTATCCAAAAGAGACAAATTCGATTAGTACTCTTAAAGTGATTATTACTCTTAAAGTTGTTCAAAAGACCAAGTTAAGCAACATCAACGAATACATGCCAAGTTGAATATCAAACTAGACTACTATAGTGTCTAACACACTTTTCACACAAAAACTTGATTTACTAATTAGTAGACACTAGAATTCAACATAAATCAGTCATTCAGAATTATCATTCATCATCATCATTTCTACTTTCAGCATCATATTATTATCCCCTGCTTGAGTGCATATTCAGATAAAAACATCAAGCAAAAAGAAGTAAGGAACTTAGGAGACAAGGAAACTTACCTTGTACCTTGAGCATGACCGCTTGAATAAAGCGATTAAAGAAGATGAGATTTACCAAACCCTAAGCGACATAAACTTTGGCAAAAAGGATGAGTTGCACATGGGCTCTTTTTATTTGGCCAAAAAATGAGAGATTTAGCCCAAAGGAAAACTAATTCATTAGGTCCATGGTTAAATTTCAATATCCATCGATTTAACAAGTAAACCAATTCTACTTGAGCGATTAGAATGTGTAACATGAGACATTGATTATACAATTCATAGACCAGGATGAAACATGTCCAGAATCTATACAGTAACAAAGAATCAAAATATCAAGAAATAGTGAGGTCCCCATGATGATCAACTGAGCAATGTAACTAATTGACAAGAAAATCTTTAAGCTTTAAACTAGTTATCAAATAGCTCAAGTTTTCGGCAATTTTATGAACCACAAATCAAAACTTTAGATGATTTACAACTTGTAACTCTAATAAGTAGCTCTTTCTCATCTGAGTAGCTGTCACACCATCAGATCACTTAGCATATAATCATCAGACTCTAACCACATAGACTTTTATTGAAAGTTTTTTCTTTCGATCCCATGTAGCTTACAAAATCACACATAATTTTGAGCTTGGATTTTATGATTTGTGTAGCTATTTCTCAGCCGAGTAGTTGTCACACAATTGTTTTTTAATATATCACAAGGCTTTCAAACTTATGTGATTATGCAATGCACCTATACTGACAATGATCACACTCAGATCTAGAATGTTTTTATCATCCTAATCCGAGATGAGTATCGATCTTTTAGGTTACTACATGAGAACTACTTATCCTATCCAGATAGTGATCGAGCTCATATCTAGAATGTTTATATCATCCTAATCCGACTCGAGTGTCTTTCGCACCAGATGCTCACAACTTTTGACTTATATGATCAGAGACCACCTTTCTAATCTAAGTGACTTGTTACAGAGAGGTTTTAAGACAAAAACTATAATACACAAATTCGTGGTTCATGACTTTCTCCTAGACCTTGAGACAAAACATTGTTTAATGAAATTCACATATCCTGATTGCTTTACGCAAGCGATGAAAGCAATTAAGATCAAGGGGTTTTGTGAAGATATCTGCTAGTTGATTTTAAGAAGACACATGCTCAATGATAACAAATTTATCCTCTACTAATTCCCTAACAAAATGATGCCTTATATCAACATGTTTAGTTCCGGAATGTTGAACTGGGTTTTTACATATGTTTATTGCACTCATGTTATCACAGTTCACAAGTAGGAGGTGAGAATTAATACCATAGCCAGTGAGCATATGGTTTAGCCTCATTAATTGAGTACAACAGCTTCCAAGTGGGATATACACTGCTTCGGCAGTGGATAAAGATACACAATTTTGCTTCTTGTTATGCCATGAGATAACATTATTTCCAAAAAAGAGACAACTTCTTGATGTACTCTTCATATCATCTAGACATCCAGCCCAATCTGTATCACAAAATCCTTCAAAGTTTGAGTTAGTTTCATTAGTGAAATATATCTCATAATCAATTGTTCCTTTAACATATTTAAGGATACGTTTCACAACATGGAGATCTGATTCCTTGGGTACAACTTGATATCTTGCACACAATCTAACACTAAGGCACAAGTCAGTTCTACTTGCAGTCAAATATAGAAAGCTTCCGATGATTTCTCTATAGGTATTCACATTTATTGATTTTCCTTCATGTAAATCTCCTATGACATCGTCGAGTGAGTGATTGTTGTGGACTTCAAGTTGATCTTGAGCTTCCTTGACATCGTGTACCTCAGAGTCATGAGTTTCCTCTTGTATATCCGTTATGGTTGGAACAAAGTGTGTTACTCCCTTTTCGTAGTGTGATACTCTTGCAAATGCATCCTAAATTCATATCATATGACGTGAGCAGCAGCTGTCATGCAATTCATCTCTTGCTTCTTGAATGATTTCTGAAAACGAAAAGTTACATACTAGATTTCCTTATTCTTCTTTGGTTTGAGTTATCTCTTTCTTTGATTTTGAACTCTGAGGTTGATCTTCTTTTGCTACTTGGTCTGTACGTTTTGCAACCCAGAAATATTCAAATCTCTTTGGTTATAGATACACAACTCTTGATTTCCATGCTTGATAGACATGATGCTTCAGTTTTCTTTTCTTGTTACGAAACTGAGTGCGTTTCACACTTGTCCTACACTTCTCGTTTGGTTGGTTGCGTTGTTGATGAAGATGACCTTTATGACTTGTCTGCCTGTATGCCCTATGATGTGTGAGGTTTCTCTTTTCAGCTTGGTGATGCATTTTCTCTACTGCTACAAAGTTGGATAACGTTGAAATATCAACATGATTATACAATTTATTCTTCTTCTTTTTGAGTATGACTTGTCCATCTGTTGTTTTCAAGGAAATTTCAGCT
>OVBE01016834.1:0-10734 GCA_900406425.1 Iberis pinnata | reverse complement strand
TTTTACAAAATCTTCCCTTGATTCATCTCCAATCCATGTCAACAACATCATAAAAAATAAAAATAAATAAAAATCAAAGATTTGATATTATGTATCGGTTTTGAAATCGAAAATATGTTTAGATCTTACCTTATCTTGACTTATTTCGAAAGATCTTCTGAGAATAAGCCATAAATCGAATCAAAATATTGTTGAAATCCTATAGAATCACCATCACATCGCCGATTTAGAAGGGAATAAGTTTTTTTTTTTATAGTTTTTTTTGTATGTTTNAAATCCTATAGAATCACCATCACATCGCCGATTTAGAAGGGAATAAGTTTTTTTTTTTTTATAGTTTTTTTTGTATGTTTTTTTTTGCTCAACTAGAATCTTCTATTAGGTCAAATGATGATTTTGATGGGCCAAATTGGACCTCTCAAAATTATATACCATAATATTTTTAAGAAACTAATTTGGGCTTATTTACTATCTTGGCCCAAATATCTTTTGTTTTAAATTGTATAATTTATTTTACATTAGTTAATTTTGTATAATTATAAACAACTTATAAATAATATTATATTGTTCAACTATATACAATTTAAAACAACATAATAATATAAATCAAGTTAATTGTATCTTAAAGATGGAAAACATAACATTGACAATACATTGAAATAGTTATTGTAAATTTAATCATTTAAACTTTCAATTAAATATATTTTAAACATTAATATTATACAACTACAAAATAATTATGTCATGACAATATTGATATATTTTTGTAAAATTAATAATAATCTATATAAAAATACATATACTTTAAACTTTATAACTTAATGTATCAAATCATAATCTAAAAAAACAAATATATCAATATAACTCCAAAAAAATTTATAATATAATAAATATATTTTTTCTGAAATAAATAGAATTTTGTCCCGCGCGTACACGCGGATGACTCCCTAATGTAAATTAAATCATAAGTATAAAAGCAATACAAATAATGAAAACAATATAAAAACTAAAATTAAATTATTAAATATATAAAATTTGATAAATATAATTTATTTTGATATATAAAAAAATGAGTTATCTGAAATATTATTGATAATTTTGTATATTTAAATATTGCAAGTGTCTATTCATTTTTTAGTCGGTTCCAATTCGAGTTTAAATTTTTGCCAAAATTTTAAGGTTCAATTAATTATTTACACTAATTCTGATTTGGTTTGAAACTTTTTATTCCGGTCGATTTCGGTTTGGATTTTCAGTTCCTGGTTTTCTTGCCCCACGTTTAAGCTCACTATTTAATATTTTTCATTAATTAATAATTAATTTTTTTCATGCGAAGAACCCTCTTCAGAGTCATGGCATCGATTTCGTCAACTCTTCTCTTTGATTCAAGATCAATTTCACCTCTAAGATTCCCGAAATTCTCGGGATTCTCTTATTCAACTCCATTTGCTAGATCCTGCAGATTTAGAAATCCAAATTTGAAATCTCTTTCAAACGGAATAATTTCGTCAGGAAATAGAGCCGATAGTGCTTTGAAAGCTACATCGATGCAAGGAATAATGACGGAAGCAATGGAGCTGATTCAATCGGCTTCACCTACCTGGAAATCCGCTTTAGCTAAGAATTTATTTATTTTTGTTCTCGGATCACCACTTCTTGTTGCCGGATTGTCTACTTCTGGAATCGCCGCCGCATTTTTGCTCGGTACTTTGACTTGGCGAGCTTATGGCTCAGCTGGATTTCTCTTAGTTGCTGCTTACTTCGTCATAGTAAGTACACTTGTAGTAATTTGGTCCTTGACACTTAGCTAATTTTATTTTGATTTTGGAACAGATGAATGAAGAATGTTCTTAGATTTTAGATGAATTTTATAGTTGCATTATAGGTTAATATAGGAACTTCATATCTTAGAGATTCTGCATCAGGTTTATAAGATTTTTTGATCGTTGATACTTTGCTAATTTGGTTTTGATTTTGGAACAGATGAATGAAGAATGTTCTTAGATTTTAGATGATTTTATAGTTGCATTATAGGTTAGTTTAGGAACTTGATAACCGTAGAGATTCTTTATAAGGTTTATAAGATTGAAGGCTGAGCTAGTTAGTCTGATCATGCTCAGTTCGTCTAAACATGAGATGAGAAGTGGAAAGAGTATAACTAAATTTGCAATTGATTCTGACATTTGGATGACAATGTCACAGGGAACAGCAGCAACGAAGGTTAAAATGTCGCAGAAGGAAGCACAAGGAATAGCTGAGAAGGGAAAAGGTAGAAGAGGACCACGAAGTGTGATTGGTTCAAGTGCTGCTGGTTGTGTCTGTGCGTTTCTTTCAATATATCAAGTAGGAGGATCAGCTTTTTCTCAGCTTTTTCGGCTTGGTTTTGTTTCCAGTTTCTGTACTAAAGTCTCTGATACTGTCTCAAGTGAGATAGGCAAAGCTTATGGAAGAACAACGTGAGTATACTACTGTTATTCAGCCGTGGTTCTCTCTATCCTACTTGGAACAAGTTNACAACGTGAGTATACTACTGTTATTCAGTCGTATCGGTCTTTTGTCGATTGTGAGTCAAGGGACTTGCAATGTAATTGCATGTTTCTCCTATTACTGAAAGGTGTTAATTTGCAGGTATTTAGCCACGACATTTAAAGTTGTACCAAGAGGAACAGAAGGAGCAATGAGTGTTGAAGGAACATTGGCTGGACTATTAGCATCATTTCTCCTTGCCTCAATTGGTTGTTTCCTTGGTCAGGTACAGAAGTTTGTTTGATATTTCGAAAGTTTCCCTTTCCACATCTTCATGAAACTAATTTATTGTTAATAGGATNGCATCATTTCTCCTTGCCTCAATTGGTTGTTTCCTTGGTCAGGTACAGAAGTTTGTTTCCCTTTCCACATCTTCATGAAACTGATTTATTGTTAATAGGATTATAGGACTGTTTAGTATATAGTATACACACCTCTCATACTGTGTCAACGACAGAGCATTGTTTGAAAATGAAGTAACCTTAATTTTGAGTGTACATTACTAAATTACACGTGTAGTAAGATTCATAGAGCTAGATAGGTCTATTTATGTTTCTGATTGAAGAGTTCTCAACTGAGCATATATGTCACAGATAACTCCTCCAGAAGCAGCTGTATGTGTAGTAGCTTCCCAAATTGCTAATCTTGGAGAAAGCATAATAGGTGCATCTTTGCAAGATAAAGAAGGATTCGAATGGGTAATGCTCATTTCAATTTTTTTTTTTACTTTAGTGATCTTGTTGTTAGTCTCAAATTGTGACCGATGNGCATCTTTGCAAGATAAAGAAGGATTCGAATGGGTAATGCTCATTTCAATTTTTTTTTACTTTAGTGATCTTGTTGTTAGTCTCAAATTGTGACCGATTTTTCGCTATTTTTGTAGCTAAACAATGATGTAGTGAATGTGATCAACATAAGCTTAGGAAGCACGGTGGCGATTTTGATGCAACAGTTTCTACTTCAGAATGGGATCAAGTAACAACTCTGTCTCAAAAGAAGATTATTTGGCTTCTCTCATGAAGGTTAGATTTTTTTCTTTATCTATTGATGTGTAAATACATTTGTAGAACACTTGTCTAGCTAAATGAAGATAATGTATGTGTTTCCATTTACTTCTTCTGTTGAATTATTCACTAGATAGAAAAACATGATCCATTTACTTTGATCTATTTCATGAACTCTATACTCTTTAGTCTTTAGCAATATCAAGAAGTCAAGAAAATCCAAATACATTCTTTATTTCGATATAATGTGAAAAGTTTTAGTAAAAAGAAGGTTTTTATCTTCAAAAAAGACAACAGTAAAGAAATTACTAGCATTTAATTTGGGTTAGATACTTTGTAAATAAAATCAAATAAAGTTTGGCAAATTGAATTTTGTTGATGACATGAAAAATGTATACAATGGAATTAGATATCCCTGTTGGCCAATTTGTAAACCCAAATCCTAACACTATACCTGGCCGATTTTTAAAGAGATGAGCATGTGCAATGGGAGAATCTTAAGAAAAAATTTAATTATTGTTTTGATTTAAAAATAAAAATAAAAAATAAAAAAACACCAATCGCGGGCCGCCACGTGTCAGTGGGTCCGCAAATTGGGCAAGAGTTGAATCCAAAATAAGAGGCAAAAGGGTTGATCTCTTAAATTTTTTGTGGGCCTATGCTCTAAGAGCTTGATTTTTTTTTTTTTTTGATCAACAAGAGCTTGATTAAAACCCCCTAATGCACATGGTCTAAGTGGCTAATGAGTATAATGATGAATTCCTTCAAATACCGCAAGGACTATATCGAGTTTTAAAATAATATACCTAAAAAGTTCAAAAAATATCATAATCTCAAAAGTTTCAAAGATAGCACAAACATAAAATAGTAATTTTTAAGGATTTAGAATTTTAATTTTGAATTTGGATTCACTAATTAGAGTTTAGGGTTTAGTTTTGAAAGATATGAGATTTAGTTTAGGGGTTTAGGATTTAATTTTAAACATATTTCAAATTTATGGTATTTTTGAAAAAAACAATTTTATGGTATTTTTGAAACACTAGGAATGTGTGATATTTTTAGCAAATATTTACTTTTGTGGTATTTTTGTCAATGCCGCTAAGATAATTGTGTGAATAATTAAGTGCCAGGAATGAACAAAAAAAAACAGCATATTTTAGATATTGAAATTACATAAATAACTATTTTAGAAATTAAAATGCGGAAATATCTATTTACAAATAAGACAAAAGACAAACATTTTCCCACAAAAAAAATGATAAAAGAAAATCCACTTTGTAAAAACACTCGTTTAGATTAATTGCCTCTATTGAAAAATTGAGCAGTTTATGTGCCGCAAATCTCGCTATTTTTCTTTCTCATGTCAAAAACAAACCTTATTTTTCATTTTCAACTAAAAAAAGCTTGACCATATAAAGATGCTCAAAACTAAAGTAGCATAATAAATAGTGTACTCTAAAAGTGTAAGTTTGTAACCTTCTAGTGTAGGACCAATTAAAAAACCGGATTAAGGAAAACGATTTAAAACTTTTCAACAACGATTGAAAAAACCGAAATAAATGAATGCGGAGTCGAGATTGAAATCTCTTTTCTTAATTCTTTAAATCGCTCGTAGTGCCACGGGTCTATGCGATCTAAGAATCCCAGAATACAACCGCAGGAAAACCGTTTCGAATGCACTCGAGAACGGAATATGTGGAACTTAGAACGAACGATGTAATCTCGAGACTTACTGTTTTAGAGAGAAGAAGAAACGCATGAGAGATTGTAGGATTTTTTCTGTGTGTAAAAATTACAAAATGAATGAGACGAGTTAGAAATTTAAAGAGGAGCGTTGAGATCGTAACGGTTGAGATCCGCGAATCTCAGCGAAAAATCTGGAGTCGTTATTGACTCGGTCATCACGCGAGTTGGAGAGGAATTTTGATCCAAAATTAATTTCGGTTCAAGTTTTGGTCCGGTTTAATTTTTAGTAAATCGAACCGATAACATATTTATTTTTGGGCCCAAAATCCATAGAAAAAATCCATAAAAGACCCAAAGACCCGCGTCGCGTCGGTCGACGGCGCGCGTGTGGGTGGCCCATCTCTCTCCCATACACCATAGTGTACCCAAACCAAGTGAACATAAACATGCACATTTCCATATATATACTAGTGGAAAAAAGTTTCTACTAGCAATGTGGGATAAAAACCACTTAATGGGCTTAGTCAACATTAAGTCAACACTTTTGTGTTTATGCATGTTTAAGTTGATATCTTTACATCTCCATTTCTCATTCAAAATGCACTCAAATTTGACAAATGAATATTCCATATTATAGTGCTCATTACAAGGAATCCGATGTACTCGTAATCCGGTCATTCCGGTGAACGTCTTCACCGGAGAACTCGCCGGAACATTGGTAAAATTTATTTTCACATATTTGAATTCCAACATCTAGTCTCTCGAACTTTTCTTGAAAATTCACTTTAATTCTTTTAAGTTGTAAAGCAACTCTCTCTTTTTCAACAAAGCAACTATATTTTAAAGTTTAATAAACAACTCCTAAATAAGACATTCATCGTTTGGATGATTCATGATACCATGTGACGGTTGCACCTTCTACACAAACCTAACTACATTAAACAACACCCAAAAATGTAGTAATTAATTACACCTTTTTTAACTCCGACAAATGTTAATAATATCTACATAAATAAATATTTAACCATGAGAATTTGAAATGTTTAAGGTCACTAGTTCACATTTTTTATGAAGAATGATTTACGTTTTAAATAAATATTATCAATAGCTAATTCTAGGCATTAGAAGAAATTATGGGGCAAAGCTCGAAACTTTCAAAGTTTATAATAAAGAATACTTAAACAAATTGGTGTAGTGACCAAAAAAAGGGTGATGACAAAAATGTCTAGTGGTTAAAAGTCCAAATATGCATATATTTCATTAAAATTTGACTTATTGTAGTTGCAAAAATCAACATCATAACAATTAGATATAGATACGATTCTCTCGATTCAATTGTTATATAAAAAAGGTGGTGATATAGCAGTTATACTTTGAGTAGAAATTATCATATTGGTTTAAACAAGAGAGAGAGTTTTCCGAATCAAAATTACTAAATCATATTTATGGCAAGTCAAATATAATGTCAAAACTTTCAACTAAAACAAAGACAAAGTTGCAGCTATTTTTAATTTAAAATAGCCCATTTAAATATATATGATCAATCTTTTAATTTAAATTACGATTTTAAAATTTCAGTATTGATTGTGAATTTATTAAAAATTAGAAAATTTATTATTCAACAATATCATTCATATTCAATAAATTAAGAATTTCGACTCAAACATATTTTTCAACATAGAGATTACATAGATTTATAACCACTTAATAGTGGGAGACGCTAAATGGACACGTGCATATTTTGCATAAAAATATGCATGATAGTTATGGGCACATGGTACGTAATAAAAATGGATGTAGATAAATGATATCGAGGCAATAGGAAGCCAAGGAAGTGGTCGGGGTAGTGTCGTCATGCAGATATTGGAGTGTATAGTTGAGAGCTTGTAAAAGGGTGATATTGTTTGTACAAAAGATGATTGGAGAATAGCGCATCATACATGCATAGGAAACAGCGGAACAAAGCGTGTAGGCCTTCGTGTGTAATGGGTAAAGACTCAAAGGAGAGCTTGATAACCAACTATCATAGGAGAGGATTGGCATATGAGATACCAACTATCATAGGAGAGGATTGGCATATGAGATACCAACCGATAACAACAGGTAAGGTAAGAGATATCCAAGAAGCATCAATATAGCTATGATATGGCACGGGATCCGGTTGATGTGTGAGGGAGGGTGTGATTGTATAACAACTAGGAAGGCAATTTGTAGGTGTGTCAGAGATAAGATGATTAGTAGCCTAAAATTCCTTATATCCTAACGCCATAGAGATCATATATGGAATATATTATTGTTTATTTTTAAAGAGAATGGAATTTTGTGACTTTCATAAGCGTCATGCAATGGAACTGATGAGGGTGATGTGAGTAGGTAATGGGTTGAGCCGTAACAGAAGGGTAATGTTATCATGGACAGAGGATATAGAGGCAGAGGATGGTGGAATATAGGATAATGGTGCGAGTTCCCAAGTTTTTTGGCTCACCTAAGAGAGGAATAATAGATGGTTAACATCCTCACTAGCTATACCACAGTGGAAAAAATCAACAGAGATAGTCATATGACGGTGATGGAGATTAGCCAGGGATGGAAGACCATTCACTAAAACACGCCACCAAAACAAGCGTATTTTATTAGATAAGTTCCAGGACCAGATAGTTTTAAAGAAGCGAGACAGCATGGAATAACGTGGTTGTAGAAGGATTCCGAGTATGCAGAAAAGAGTAGACAGATTTGACTTCATAGATACCAAAAGATGAATGAAACAAACAAGATATATTCAGTGCTGGTGTAGAGGAAGGTCTAGAGATAAAGTGATGGGTATATCGTCAAGATGGATAAGAGTATAGATTTTGGACATGTCCTAATTTAACGTGGTGGTGTCAATGAGGTTAGCAACCGAAATATATGGTAGGTATCTGAGGTGGTCAAACATATGAGAATTATGGATGTCAAAGTCCACAAAACGAATTTATAACAAAATTAATAAGGAATTCGAAGATTTTTTCCTTAATAAGATACTACCACAACGCAAATTGATATGAAAAGATAATTTTGTATTGACACCCAATTTGTTTTAAGGTTTGAGCTGAGCTCGAGTACAAGTGTTAAGCGTGAGAATGAAAAATATATGCGAAAATATGATAATCATTTTCTCTCTCCTAATTGCTCTATTTATACCCCTCAATTTCTGCTCCAGTTCTTGTTGGGGTTTCCTAAATCTTCGGAAGTTTGTTTTGATATTACTACTATGTTAAAACCCTCTTGATCCCACGTTCTTGATGTATCACAGGATACTCGGGGCGGTTGTGACTCAGTCCTTTTTTGTTGGGGCTGCCTCTTTTTCCACTTGCGTCATATCAAATACTGAGTGCTCAGGTACCCCTCAAATGTACCCAGGTCGAATATCCTTCTCTTGATAGATCCTCCTCATGTCTTTAGGTATTTAGCATTTTGTGTCATAATTTCATGAATAAGAAGAAATCTCGCGAAGAGGATCTTGACACCAACATATTATCCCCTGGGTCTTCCAATGAGTTTGGCGAGTTTGGTGACCTCAAAATGACCAGGTGATGGATCCCCGTCATGATTTCGAATAAGAGGGAGCTTCATTGAATCAATCTGATATTGGAAATTGGTTGTTTTGAGTCAAATAAATTCCCCACATGGGGTATGATCCTTTGTGGTAAATTAATGTTGAAGTTGAGCTGATTGTTAAGATTCGTCAAGCTGTTGCTTTACACCTATTTTTTATTTTATTTTAATGTCATTAGAAATTTCAACAGTCTTGGGTATTATCCCTTGATGCATGCATATGAGACTTTGATTTGAAATTTGAAAAAGTATCATTATGCCTACAAAAGGCGGTTCATCATTCCTAATGCAGTTACTCTCTTTATATCTTGTGGAAACCGTCTTTGCCCACTCTCATTTCAACTGCTTCTGTCTTCCCTTGCGCAATCAGGTAAAAGAAATTCACAATTTCTCTTCTTTATTTTATCGTTTTGGGGTTCAAGTTTCTTTTCCCCTATCTTGTCTTGTCTTCTTTGAATTCCTTTCTCTTCGCCTATTGTCTTTTGAATTCAGACTTTAGAGATGGTTAGTCAACGTTCTTTACACTCTAGAAGTAGGAGTTCTTTGTCGTTAGCCACTACTGGCAGCAGTGTTACGTCTTTGGCTGCTTATGGTAGGAAATCCAAGGTTGTTGCTGCCCCAACCATTATTTCTTTCTCAGATACTTTGTCTACTGCAACGTTGGTGGCGCTAATCTGGGAATTTTTGACTTCTTGGCGGATATTCGATACCTCATTCCCCAATTTAGCCAGTTCTCGGATTCTCCTCCACGTGGGTTAATGACGGTCTACGAGATATTCTTCAAGACACGTGGTCTTTGGTTCCTGGTTCTAGAGTTGTTAGTTCTATATCTCTGCCGACGTGGAATGGCTTTGAATCTGTTAATGTCGAAAGGATTTTGGCATGTAATATTTTGAATGATTCAAGCTCGAGAGAATGGGTTTGAATTGGTTACGACATGCTTGAGGAAATCACCCACATGAAAAGGGGTCTAAAAGGAGGTTTTTGGTACATGGCTAACAAGTCGAATCAAGGATTCAAATTCGGAAAGGCGCCCAAGGATGACTCCGACTAGGATTGGTTCTATTTATTCTCAGAAATCAATAATATGTCGTTCGAGACCAAAGGCCTTGCGGATTTACAGTGTCAATGGTTTCGATCTTTGGTGTGCACGCTTTCGAGCATATATTCTTCATTTTATTCGGTGTTTAGTGTGCTTAGGATGAGTGAATAATGTGCCTAGTATTTTTTTTTGTTTTGGAGTTTACCAACTGATCACATCTTCCATAGTTATTGCAGTTCCACATTTGACAACCGTCGAGGATCCTTCTTCTGAATACTTGAGTAATCGCAACCTCCGGGTAAAACCATGCTTTGAATATTTGGGAAATGTTTAACGGGGAGAGGGTTATTTGTTCTTGGTTACCTTTTTAATCGCTTTCTGAGTCTCTTTCAAGTAAGTGCTATTAACTGGTTTCATATATGCGTTTAGGGTTTGCTATGTGCCTTCTTTTTGTTGTTGTTTCGCTTCACATTGTGGGATCTCTATTGTAGATACTCCATCTTTCAGTCCTTTTGTTTCTTGAACAATGAGGGAACCAAAATCCTACTGGGATGCAAGCACAAGAGTGGCTCAGTTTCAGGGGACCTTGGAAAATGGTTCGAAATTATTGCCCTAGTGGAGAAATTGACTGAGGATGCTGAGATGATTGAAGTCTCTGATTCTTAAATTGGTGGAGCGTCTCATGATAAGACAGGTGGACATATTAAGACTTCTTCTCATCCTCCTCATGTTCGCCGCAACTTCCGGCAGAGAGAGATCCCTTCTGACAAGAAGTCGAATAAAAGGAGCCACCCCTAGAAATATCCCCAATGGTCATACGAGTTCGAGGGGTTCTCGTTCAACTTCTCTTATCATCGACAAGTCTTGATGATCAATGATGGC
>OVBE01016832.1:0-10566 GCA_900406425.1 Iberis pinnata | reverse complement strand
TGTTATTTAAAAGACGGCGGGAGTTTGTCTCTGATAATTTGAACATAGTGTTTAATACTCCGGGAGGAGATTAAACCATCTCTGTCTTTCATATTGAGAACTATTTTCGAAGAAAATCCCTACATGATAAATTGACTTTCAATCCTAATTGCCTGTGGTTTCCCTGATACCTGACGCTTTTAGTTTATAAGTTTTAAACCGTTTTAATTTACTGTTTTGATAACCATAAATCATATTATTCTTGCTTTATCCAGATTTGAATTGAAGCTGAAACGTGTACTTCTGGTCTATGTGGATTCGATACCCTATACTTTGCTACATTGATTTGTTCTCTGCAGTATTTGTTTTAGGATTTAAATTCTAGACCTATCAGAATTTTGCTTTTCAATATGGTTTAGAGATGGGAGATTCGTACCGTAAGGATTGATGTCTTCGGCCGGGTTGGGCTCAGAGATCTCACTCAGGTTGGACCCAGTGGGCGTCGCCATCCAGTCCTTTTTTATGTTCAGCTTCTTGAAATCTAGCATAGCCAACTCTTCGTTAAGCCCACCCAGGTCATTCTCCAAATCTTTCTGCTCAGCCTCCAGCGTTGTCTCCCCCTCTCTTAAAAGCCTGATCAGCTCGAGATTGCACTTAATCTGTTTCACCTGCATTAGTGTCTCCTGATACACTCTTTCATTGGCCACCTTCCCTTTCACCCGATCCATCTTCCTGACGAACTGTGCCGTCATCTCCTCTACTTTTTCTTTGAGCTTCTGCTCCATTTGACCATCCATATCCCTCATGAGGGTCTCCAGCTCTTTAGCCATTGAAGCCACCTCTTTCTTCAAATCTTTCTTGGCTTTATCATGACGAGCTACCTCCACGCTCAACCTTTCTACATCCTTCTTCCTCAGATCTTCCAATTCGGTTACCTCAGCCCACAACCTACCATTTTCATCTGTAAGCATCTCAACTCGCCTCACCGCAGTTTTCAGCTCGACAATAGTTTTATCAGCTCTCGCCGTCACGTCCTCAATCAATTTAATCCTAGAGTTCTTCTTCGCTCTCCTCAGTTCATCATACAAAACCCCTACCAGTCGGTTAGCCAAAGACGTGGTCTGGAAAAATGAGTCACACATCAATCAAAATGGGAGCCAATCTCCTCATCGCGAACCAAAAAGAAGATTGAAATGTAGAGTATAATAACCATACCTCAGCATGGGAGCGATCCCAGTCATCGTATTCCTTTTGAATAGAGAGCGACATGTGATCATAGACTTTGGGACCACCTAAGCGGAGCTTAGACATCAGCTCCGCGCAGAGATCCCCCTCTTCCGCCATGGGAGACTGGTTGGGCCGGGAAAAGCTAAACGCAAACCCACCGTTATCATGGACACCAACTTAGGATGTATCCTGCGTGCGAGCCCTTTTTCTGAGGGGCATCAAGGTGGCGAGTGCTACGTCAGATCAGGGGGAGGCGAGATGATTTCTTACTAGAGCCAGCAGCTTTCTCCCGATGGTGATTGCCGCGGGATGACTCAGAGACATCAATGGGATCCACATACATGGGAGCTTGATCCTTCGGGGTCTTGGTCTCTTGAGTAGCACTGAACCCAGCCGAGCTGGGAGCCCCTTGAGAGCTTTTCAACCTGCGAGCTTTGTGATACGAAATGGAATTCTTCATAGAGACGGATGGACACTGAGACGGAGCACCTGCAGCAAACCACACATCAAACATCATCCGACCCAGATATACCAAAATAAAACCTAAGTAAATTACTTACTTGAGGACGTTTCTGATAGCGGCTCCAGCGGCAGCCAATTGCGAGATACTCTCTCCCCGTCAAATGTATTCCAGTTGTTCAGTCGATTCTTCCCGAGGAGTTTCAAATTTTTCAGGTACTCAGCAGATGGATCCTCGACCTAAGTCAGATGCGGTACTGATGAATATCAAAATAAGAAAGAAACCGGAACCTGATCAGCCAAAAACCACCTAAAAATCAACCAACATAAGAAGAGAAAATACAACCAGAGAGTGCAAATTCGTCGAACAAGAAAAAGGGCGTAAGATTTGATTTCAAGGAAAAGGAATAAGGGATTCACACCAATCTACCTCGTCCACCGAGACTGTAAATTGTTGGGACTCGTAGTCCCGAAAGAGAGATGGATGATTTCAAGAAAAAAATAAAACTGTTCCCAGTCTGTTTCATCCTTGGGGGTTTAGCCGATCGTAAATCCTTGACTTGGTTTGTTGGCTAGGTACCAGAGGCTGCCTTTCGTGCCCCTTTTAGCATACGTAGCATCCTCGAGCATATCACAACTTAGTTCGAAGCCATTCTCTCTCGCATGAACCATCAGCAATATCGGGTGACGGACCCCTTTGGGCATCAGCTGGCTCAGAGCCATACCCCTGTGTCGCAGATACAGAACCAACAACTCGATAACTAGGAAATGTAACCTGCATGTTTTGAAAAAGATTTCATAGACAGTAACAAATCCCAACGGGGGATTGTCCGGAAACTGGCCCGAATCAGGGATTAAGAACATGACACCAGACGGGAGGTCGAATTTCTCCCAGAGCGTTCTCACGAATGTAAGAGATAAGCGAGAAGAAGAAAAGTCATTATCTGCGGAGCCGCAAACGCTCTGGACTTCGTGCCAAAAGCAATGGGAGTTCCAACACTCGCACTCGCCACAGGACGCGACAATGAGCTTCTACTCTGAGAGCGAAGTGCCAGTTGTCTCGACATTGCCGCAAGACCAAGGGGAAGAGAAATTGGAAGAAAGAAAATTGAAAGGGGACGAAAATCCAGAGGAATTCGGTGACAAATCGAAGGAGAAGAGAACAAATTAAAAGGGGGAGAATGGTAAACCCTAGAAGAAATTATAGAGAAATAAGGATTTGAGTAACAGTATCCTAGGCTGTGTAAAGAGAGAGAGGATTAGACGTTTGAATGCGTAGTGCAAGACGGTTCGAAGCGCTTGAGGAGAGAGAGAAAAGTGGAAATAACTGCCTTGAAGTGTGCGAATCCACCTTTTATAGGTGTAATAATGGGACTTTTGAAATTTGAAAATATCAAGACGCACCGTGTGATAAGATAAGGTTAATCGCGAGACTATTGAGATTTCTTCAATTCAAATCATAACAAATCTGCCCAACTAATGATAAATCTTTGGGGGAAAATGGAATTATTTGGTCCAGCACGAAGGATTCAAATGCATATGAGATTATCATATGAAAACACATACATATGTAAATAAAAATGACGAATGAAGATCAGTGTGAAAAAGACGGTTCCGAGGTGAATTTCCACCAATTTCCGAAGGTCACCAACTCGCTAAGCTCGTATGGGGACCTGAGGGCTAATATGTTGGTGTCGAAACCCCCTCAGCAGGTTCCCACCTCAACTAGTATCACCTCCTAAATAATAGCTCAGCGCATGTCAAGATGCAAAAGAACTCACCCAGTAGATTTATGTCGGATACTCAAGTCGTAGACGACCTGGGCAGAAGGTGAGCACAAGTTAAACAAACGAAGACTAGGTCGTGGTAGTTCTGAGATAATCGGAAAAACCCGAACTAGGCGGAGGGATATATAAAGCAAGAAGAGAGAGAAATGATGCATTATGATCATTTTTTGACTTAGAACTAGAATTGAAAAATCGACTTGTTTTCTTTTGTATGAAATATCATTGAAATCGATAAAGAATATACTATTCTTTCTATCTTGATTTCTTTTTAATATTGACAAGAACAACGAATTCCTCATTGAGATAATTAATAAATTCATTGTGGGTTTTAGCATCCACAAATATCTCTTGCGGTTGCCAAGAACGGTCTACCAAAGATAAGTGGGTCTCGTGGTTCCTCTTCCATTTCCAAGACCACAAAATTAGTAGGTACTTCAGTTTTTCCTAATCTCACTGGAAGATCTCCAAGTATTCCAATTGGTATCCTTACAGATATGTCGGCCAGCACCAGAGAGATCCTGCAAGGTTTAAAAGAAAAGAAACCAAGTTTCTTAGCAATTGAATATGGCATTAGACTAACAGAAGCACCAAGATCACATAAGCATTTTTCAAAAGTGAAAGGGCCTAAAGCACAAGGGAGAGTGAAACTCACTGGGTCTTCAATTTTCTAAGGAAAATTTTCCATTTTGATAATTGCACTACACTCCTTGGATAGTATGACCATTCCCTTCAAAGTCTTAAGCTTCTTCTTGATTGTATCCTTTAGAAACTTATTGTAATGGGGAACAAGCATAAAAGCATCAATGATAGGCATGACTATTTGCACTTCCTTCATTTCCTCTTCAAATTAAGGTATATACTTTTCCATTAATTTCTTATTGAATCTCCCAGGAAATGGAAGCTTTGGTTCATAAGGAGGTGGATCAAAAACAGGTGCCTTTGTTGGAGAATCTTCACTAGTCTCTTTACCCTTTCCTTTTAAAACTGTCATTTTCTCTTTCATTGGTGTCTCAACCACAATCTCTTCACAACAACCTTCATCATCATCATTTGAAGTGATGTTCCCCCCAACCTGTTTCTCATTGTCCTCAGGGAGAACTCTAGGAGGTAGTTCCTTACCACTTCAAAGTGTAATGGCATTCACATACTCCTAGTCTCAGATTTCCCAGGAAGTTTCCCCATTGGTCGTTTAGAGTTGGAAGTGATTTGGGAAACCTGGTTGTCTAAAGCTTTCAAGTGAGAAGTCATACTCTCTATCTTGGCATGAAGATCATCAGTTTTGGCATTGATGTCTTTCTTGAAAACGCCAAACTCAATGCCATTCTTTCCTTGACCTTCCAATAATTGCCTCAAAAGCTGGTTTGTTTGATCTTGGGCATTGGAAGATGAGCTTCCTTGAGACTGTTTATGGGCCTGGGGGTTTGAGAAATCTGGTGGCTTTGAGAAGTATTGGGGTTTGGGTTGGAAACCACCTTGAGTATTGAATTTTGGTTTTGATTGAAAACCATGTTGTTGCTGCTTCGGGGGATAATGTTGATCATGAGGATTGGCAACATTAGTATTGCGGTAGGAGAGATTTTGATTTTGTTGGTAATTGTTGTAGCCTTGATTGTAGCATTGATTACCCACATAAGAAATTTCCTCTTGAGTGTCTTCCTGTTTTGGTTGGTAATCCTCCTGAACATCACCAACGAAGTTGACAGTTCCTTATTGAGAAAGGAATACCTTGTCTAACTTATCCTCAAGAGATTTGAGATCCTTCTTGTACCCTGTATCACCACCCACAGCACGAGTGGAACAATCATAATCCTCACCAATATTGTTGTCACTCTGAGCCAAGTTCTCCACAAGCAATAAACCGTCAGCCTCAGTTTGGCTAGTAGTGTCAAGCATCATCCTGTATTTAGGAGCAAGACCCTTATAGAGAGTACTTAGGAGACTCTCACCCGAAAAACCGTGATGTGGGCATTGAAGTGTATACTCATTGAAGCTTTCCAATCTTCACCAAAGGATTCATATTCGCGCTGCACAAACCCTGAAATCTCATTTCTCAGTCTTGCGGTTCTGGAAGTTGAGAAGAACTTAGTAAGAAACGCCTTCTTGCAAGCGTCTCAAATCTCGATAGAATTAGTTGGGACGTTCTTCTCCCAAGAGTGGGATCTCTGATAGGTCTAGAATTTAATCCTAAATTATTACTGCAGAGAACAGTTCAATGTAGCATAGAAAAAGGTATCGAATCCACAGAGACCAAAAGTACACGATTCTGTTTCAAATCAAGCTAAAGCAGAAATAATAAGGGTTGTTGTAACGAATCAAAACGGTATTTAGAAAATGGTTTAAACTATGAAATAAAAGCGTCAGGCAACAGGGAAACCACGGGTAGTCAGGATTGAAAGTCAATTTATCATTCAGAGATTTTGTTTGAAAATAGTTCTCAACATGAAAGACAATAATGAAATAATCTCCTCTCGGAGTACTAAACCCTATGCTCAAATTATCATAGACAAATTCTCGCCGTCTTTTAAATAATAGATCATGCATTAAAGTTCAGATTCAATTGTTCATAAGCAATCAAGACAATACTCTCGCAAGCAAAATCACTTATTCATCTAGACTATGTCCAACTTCTAAATAAAATCTCTTTGTGCTTATCAGTTTAAATATCAGTGAACTAGTTAGCTACTCTAATTCATGCATTAATAACAAGTCTAGACTAAGAACCTAACAATTATTATCCCCTTATGACAAATCTAGCAAGCAAACCCTGATTTTCCTGGGAAACCCTAAAACCTAACTATGAAACTACTAAGACATTACAAAGCATACACAATTCAATATCCAAGAAGAACACATAATAAAAAATAGAGATATTATAAAAATGTTCAGAAATCTTCTCCAAATACAGGTTGAATCACCTCTCCCTCAGTAATTCTCTCATAAATAACATAAATTTTAAGTTCTAAAAACCTCAAACATAATGTATTTATAGGCTAAAAAAGTAAAATAATAAAATATGGAAAACTTGGATAAGCTTGAGGACTTGATTGCAAATTTGGAAAACTTCAATTTCTTCTCTGGGGATGTGCTCGACCAGGTACATGGTTGCCGGATCGAGCAACTCACGTTTTTGCACTTATTTTTTTTGCCCGATCAATCTTGATCGTCGGACATTTCCAAGGACTTTTGCCCGATCGCGCAACATACATGCTCGATCGTGCATCTTCTAATTGGCTTGCTCGATCGATCTTCTGGTGTGCCCGATCGAGCACTTTGTTCTGCAATTTTTTAAAACTCCTGAATCTTCTGAAATGCATCGTTTTGCTCCGACTCGACTCGAGCACCTAGAATCCTGAAATTCTACCAATTATGCAATGAAAACACTCGGAATAATGCAGAATAGCAAACATAAATGTCCACTATTATGCATTAAAACCGAGCAATATCACTCTCTCCCCCAAAGAGAAGGAAATAACCGTATTTTGAATGCATCATCAGTCACACCATTGACTTTGACTGTGCCACACAACATGTCGAAGTTGTCCAAGTGATCCAAGGGATCCTAATTCGGTAGGCCATGGAACTTTGCATTTTGAACCCTGTTTATGAGGTTGGACTTGATCTCAAAGTTTTTGTTGGCAGTCAGAGGTGGAAGAATGTCGGACCGTTGGGCATGGCGGTTCGGGGGATCATTAGCACCAATGGTGTGTGGTCCATTATTGTTACCACCACCAACATTGTTGTTGTTCTTGATAGTTAAATCCAAACGTTGAATGTGAGAAAGTCGCTCTTGTTCTCGTCGTGTCCGAGTGTTGTGGCGTTCAAGCGCTCGAATATCCTTAATAATCGGAGTTAAATCTGTATGACCTATACTTCTCAGGTTCATACATCTGAAGTGCACAAACAAAAGAAAGGCAAAAGATTAGTAAAGTAAAAGAAAAATGGCTTAATCCCAAAAAAATCAAAGAACTAATGTTTAAAACAATCCTAAAATGGCGACGGCGCCAATTTGATAAACAAGAATTTCTACTTATTCAAGCAAATACTCAAGTTCATTCATTAATCATTGTAGAACTTAAGGAATCAACCAAATTCTGGTAAAGGTTAACACACTAATCCTATTAGAATTGTATTTAGTCTAAACCAAATAGAATTGGATAGGTTTCAATCATCTCAATTTAACAATAACTCAAAAGTCAAACAAAAGTCAAATATTCCAAAAGTCAACTGCAATTAACAAAAGTCAACTGAAAATTAAGACTGAAATCAAATATAAAAGGCTAAGAAAATGGTGAAGGTAATTGATTTGGATGATCATTCGAATTCATGTGGAGTTCAATTTTTACTATTAAGCTAATCGTTGGTCTAAATTCCAAAACCTAGACTAATACACTTTCATGGCACTAATCATTTTCCTAATCATGTAATTTAAACAATCTCTTGGAAAAATACATAATTAAAAACATTAAGATCCAAATTATCTTAACCACTAAACTAATTAACACAAATCTCTATGGTTATGCCTCATTTAGTTTATAGAGATTGGTTCAGGAATTTTGTTGAACACCTTTCGGGCGCAATTTTCCTAACTTCTAGAAATGACAGATCAATTCAATCCTAGCATTAAGGACATCATCAACAATAATATTTATGAATTACAAGACCTAAACACCACAATCCTTCATCTAATCCCCCTAATCTACCCAACCATTCACTTAAAATTCACTACTCACTAATCATAGAGAAAACACAACATCTTATGATAGCTAAGTGATTAAACATGATTAGAAGAAGATTTGGATCAGAAAGAAACAATTAAACAAAGAATCAAACTCAAAATAGATTAATGATTCCAAAGGATTACAAAGAGTCTTAAAGAAATTAAAGTTTAAGAAATGAAAATTAGGTTTTTCAACCTTAAATAGTCCTCCTAAAAAGTCTTGGGTTAACCCAAAACAAGTTGTATAACCCACTAAGCTAATGGGTAAAAGTCCTTGTCAACTCATTTTTTTTTTTTTTACTTTTTTGGGATCGATATCGGCCAGTTTGGCCGCTACATAGGGTCCATATACTTCCTTCACAATTTGTATCGGCTGGATCTAACTGATACACACTGGCCGATAGGTGTGTATCAGGCCATGTGTACCGACCTAGGTGGTCGATACGCTTTCTTCTTTGTTTGTATCGGTCGCACTGAGACGATACACCTTGGTCGACATAGGTGTATCGATCAATGCGTATCGATTGCAATCTTCAGAACATGTATCGGCCAGATGGACCGATACATGTGGCCGATACTTTCTCCTAAATGCTTCTTCTTGGTCCTTTTGATTCTTTCTCCAAGGTTTTGACTCCAAATCAGCTCCACACTGATTAGGTACCTGAAATATGTAATGGAATACAAAATGCAACCTAACTAGTCTAAATGTAAGTGAAACTAACTAAAACGAAGACTAAATAAAAGTCTAAATTGGTTAAAAACACAATACATCACTAAATGTAACTCATTTTACAACTTTAGACCAAAATACCAGAAATAATAAGCTAGATAAAAACTTCTACAACACCCATAATCGACTTTCTGAGCCCCAAAAGGCATGCTACCAATTAGAAGCTCAAAAATAAAACCCTAACAATGAATAAAGGAGACCCCGAAAGCAAAAATCGTCACCGACTATAGCTGCGACCTTGTCATTAAACAGTCACCCGATGACGGCAAACTGAAATGGTGCTACCATCACCGCCCACACAGGTTCCGACTTCAGTTAAGGAGGAGGATATGGACTGTAAATGTTCAACAGACGGATTGGAGCGTATGGATAGTTTTTTTAATATAGGAATCAGTCTTCTCACCGTCCAACTTCGAGAAAACTCACTTCATGGCGGCAGAAGTTATTACTATGGATGTATGCTCTCTTGTGTCCCCTTTTGTTAAGAAGTTAAACGAGACTTTATGATAGACTATTTCCATTGACAATGATGGTTCTAAAAATAAAAGTTTACAATATAATAATATTAAAAAGAATTTAATTTAAATATATTAAAACTTTTAGTACAAAGTAAAGTATTGGAGGTTGCCTATTTTACAGATAATTAGTGGTTCCAATTCCAAACATGATTTTTGATTACTTATTTTACCAAAGCTAATAATTCAATATTATTTTCTTTGTCACAATTAAGCACTATTCATTAAAAACTAGTTATTGTGATAATTTCGAAAAATGACCCTCCCAATTAGTAGATTTTGAACTCACGTTACTTATTCTCATTATTTCAAATGCATGGTGATAATAAAATGGGCGTTGCATTTTCCTACTATCTTGTTAACATTGATTTAGATAAAATTAGTCCTTGCAAATTTTATTTTTGGATTCTTTTATAACCCTCTTAGTGCAAAATCTTTGTAGTCCTCAAAAGAAGAAGAAAAACAAAACATGTGGCCGCAACAGTAATTATGAGTAGCGAGCCGAAACGTTTCGTATTCCTCTTGTCAATGTAAGCATGGAATGCCATTCAATATATACCTTAGATGCTTTTTAAGACTGGTCGTCTTGTGTAACTTCTTTTACGCGATTCTGAGGTGTAAACAGCAACACTTGACCATTTTTATCCTTATAGTCTTTCATTTCAATTAATCTGTGTACGTATGTTTATATGTTTCGTTGTTTCAACTTCAGTTTCATAGTGTCATCTTTAATATATATCTATGTTCTTGTAGACTGATTTGCTGAGAAGTCATCTTAATTAAGATTCAATGTGGAAAGGATATGAAAAGACGATCACTTGAACGATTAAGAACTTCTCCTCTTTGCAATCTGACAAAATATGTTATGATTACTTTTTCGCGGGTGACTGCAAATGGTTATCAGATAATTTTTTCCATAACGGTTGAAATCTCTTTTAGATATGCTTATGCGAGAAATNGAAATCGCCTCACACCAAAATATCAATAAAACTCAAAGAAAATCGAAAAATAGTGTTTATTGCTTTATGAATTTCTCTCTGAAAGTTACAAGGTAGTTTCTCAAGAATGTTACAAGTAAATTTCAAACCCCCTCCTTAGAGCTCTCCCCCTTCCTTTTATCCTCACCTCTCTCAGCCCTCTTAATGACCTCGC
>OVBE01016831.1:0-10735 GCA_900406425.1 Iberis pinnata | reverse complement strand
TTAATGCTATTCAAGAATTCTTGAGAGTAGGTTATTCCATCATATTTACCAGTATCTTATTTGTCAATAGCATATGAACTCAAATAACACATTTGTTTACCTGTAAATAAAAAAATAATCATAATATTTAGAAAAAAACTAATATGAGCATTACTCANACTCAAAAAAAATATTAAATATATATATATATATATATATATATATATAAATATAAGATATCATGATTACATTCCTTTTCATAATAAGTTTAAATATTAAATTTACATATTTACAAATATATATATATATATATATATATTAATTTTAGATCCATAAATAAAATATGATATAATATTGAAGAGTTTAACCTCATTAATATATTTTAATAATCTCGCATTTTATATACATAATTTTTTATAAGAATAGTAGAAACTTACATTGTTTTTAACTAAAACGATTACGAACATATCGTTTTGTTTAAAATCGAAAACACATAAAGTGTGTCTATCCATGTCTCAAGTTTTGACAATAATAATAAATAAAAATAGTAATAACATATTAAAAATATTAGAAAGAAGCATTCTCGAATAGTTGTGATAGCATATAATCGTTGAGATTATCAACATCCTGGTTTGTTGGGCTTAATATAGCTCGTTGTTGATAAAATTTTGGATCACGTTGTCCAGCGAATGAGTCTCCATAAACTTCTCGGACAATAGATTCGATTGGATTAACACATTCAGTAATAAGCAAATCTTCAGAAATGTCAATCTCACACTCGTCTTTGTCAATCTTACCATCACCTATATCAAGAATCCATTTAGAGAACGACTCGATCTCTAAAGACTCACTATCATCTACACCAGCACTAAGTCGCATGTTCTTGGTAAGTTTAAGAACTTTACAATTATCCCATAGTTTTGACGAATTAAGAGCAGCCATAACAGTTTCAACACGTTCACCATCTGTAACAGTCGATAGAATCTGTCTAAACTCTTCCCCGAACACAACAACCTTACTACCGAAAGGTTTATCACATTTAAGAACATCACGCATAGTTCGATCTAAGTCTCAAAACAATGTCTACTCATCATAGGAGCTTCATCCCAAATAATCAATTTAGTCTCTTTAATTAATTCTGCGAGTTTGATACTAAAAGAACACATTGTAAACTCATTTACTACAATAGGTATTCCAAACCTAAAATGAGTTGTTCTACCACATGTTAACAACAACGATGCAATCCCACTCGATGCAACATTTAGAACAATGAGACCTTCTGAATGAATATAAGAACCAATTAATTTCCACAAATATGTTTTTCCGGTTCCGCCAAATCCAGACACAAAAAACATACGCCCTAAATTGTTCATCACTGCATCCAAGATCTCTTCATATATTAAACGTTGTTCATCTGTTATGGTGGATATCAAACTACCATGTAAAAGACGCATCTCAGAACGATTACAATTTAACTCATCTGAAATTAATGGATTGACTCGGTCGTCGACTAATAACTCATCTTCAATCGGCATGTTGCAATCAGATAAAGATACTCCATTAACACGTAATAATTCATTTATTTTGATTAGAGTATAAATCTTAAGTTGATCATCGCTCAAAATTAAATCTGTAAATATTAATTAAATAAAATAATTAGTAATTTATCAATTAAACAATAGTATAAAAAATCAATAATAACATTATATAAATTCTTACATCTTTTTGGATTTCTTTCTTTGCATATGTAATATATCTTCTGATAATATCTTCACGTCTCATTCCAAACAGTCACTGGAGCAGATACACTATTTGATAGTAACAAGATTGCAAATAGTTTCCTCAAATATTTTCCGGTAGCCCACTCACTCGCTTCTTTAATAGCTTCTACGTATTCTCTATCGTCATCTATTAATCCCAATGCGTAACACGCATCTCTAAAAGTGGGATATATAATGCCATTAACAATACGAATATCGTCAAAAATTTGTGGTCCTTCAACTACGTTTAATAATACCCTCAAGTAATATAGTTCTCCATACGAAGGAGGAACATAAGTGATTCTTCCAATGGAAAAACCTTTGGATCGTGGTTTCCAAACACGTTCTTTCAAATGCCATACAAACTTTGTTGAGAAATCTGAATATGTAGGCGTCCTAGCTTCTGGATATAGTCAATTACAATCAAACAAAGATATGAATTTAGAGGTAACCGACTTGCGATTTAATAATTCTTCTATGCGATCATCTTCATTGTAAACGACTAATTGCTGATCAGGCAAATGGAACGAAAGTTTCATGACAGATATTGTACGATATTGCGTAGGAAAAGCAAGTATCCTCCACGTAGATTCACATGCAGAAATATATCTGCATAATATTATAATTACCATCAATTTTCATTAGTATAATGTACTAATAATCAAGTGAATGGTGATTTATGTTATAAATCGTTTATTTTTTTGCTAACTCGTAATAAAAAATTTCGATCAAATAAAAATATTATCATAAATTAGATACGTACCTACAATTGAAGTATTTATTTACTTCATCAATATTAGTAATGTCTTGTCCATCCTTCTCTAAAGCCGCTCGCATAAAATCAGGTCCTTTATGAATGTATTTGAACAAATACTTGATAGCGCGTGTTTGATTACACCATTCAACGTTGATATGAGCACGATAACAGGTTGACACATCTTTGTTGCATGGAACAACATACATGTCTTCACAATTAAATCCCTTCTTCTGAAAGAATCTCCCATCGTCTCGACGTCTATAGATAGGAAATCCACCGTCATCAATTCTGGTAAATGTACTGAAAGGTTTAGGGAAAAATTTTGTGCATTGCCCGTCTTGCATACAGACATTAGTTTTATTAGCATTTCCGCAAGGACCATGAATCATTAGATCCCCAACTACCTCATACAAGTGAGGCTCTAAATCTTTATCTGGTATCTCTACACTTATAAACTTATCGATATCATCTTCAGTAGGAAGTTTTGAATTCGATTTTTAAAAAATCACCATCTGTGCATGTGGCAGTCCTCGTTTTTGAAACTCTATAGTATACATGGCTGATCAAAATATTATCACACAATTAGATTAAAAATATATATATTATCAAATCGCTAAAAAGTAAATATAGAAAAAACAAATAAATAGGTACCTGCATTAACCGATCAAAGGGTACCTTCAACCGTTAATTCATGCACAAGATTGTCAAGCTTTATCTTAAAAACTCTGCAACATATATCCGGTCGATCTTCTGTCTTCAAATTATATATTTCAAGATATCTTATAATCTCTGGCCACTTAGGATTACATGTAGTGGTAATAAAAAATCAGGAAAACCATAATACTTGCAAATAGTCATTGCATCTAAATACTGTTGCATCATAAATCTTGAACCACCAGAAAACGTTGCAGGTATAATAACACGTTTCCCCTTATCTAATATGAGACTTTCACCTTGATTAACTGAATCAACAATTTTATCAAATTTTTCAGACCTTAAATCATTTTGATTAAACCAAATATACTGTAATCTGTTCGATTCAATCATAGTATATGCATCGACTAAAATTGTTGATACAATCTACCGGACATCACAATAGTTGGAGCTTGACCCATTCTCTCTTGGATACGATAAGCGAATACTCTTGCATGGTAATGTTAAGCCTTTTTCTTCCTTTTGTTTCAATATATCCGATATTTATACCTAAACGAAAACCATCTTCACCATACAGAAAAAGCAGTGGATATTGCAATGCTAAATATGCTGGATGCAACTCTCTGATTCTTTGCAATTTGCCTGATCTAGATTCTATGATAATGTCACGAGCACTGGGGTTATCTGGAAATCTACGGGGATTAAAGCAGCAACGTCATCTTCAGTAGGAAGATTATGAGTTCGTCCATCAGTATTCCTGTTGCTGGTTAATACTAATCTAACTCCTTTTAAAAAATCGCCAGCATCAAACCGCTCTCTAGCAGACCTAAAAACTTTAACATATGGATTGTGAGTATCCAGCATTTTTTTAAGACGGCCAACTATAGATGTCTTTATTTTATCTTGATTGCTGGTCTTTCTGCAAAACCAAGAAACGTTGAAACAACCACTCATTATAAGAAAATTTCATAATGTTAAAATTTCAAAAATAATAATAAAAGATAAGATATTTACCCATATGCTTTAATCCTATTCGACACCTCATTTATAGTATCATGTATGTAAAGTTGTAAAAAAGCTGGATCTTCACCTAGGCCAGGTAACATATCATCCATCAGATGATAGTTTTCACCGCATAATCGGAACAGATAAGGACCTTTTCCATCGTTCACATGATGATTTACTTTACCACCCAAAGATGTAAAAGAAAACATCATATGATATGCTCGTATAAATTCTCTAAAATGTTTGCAATTATCTTCAGAGCTATTATATAAAAGAGCCAATAATGTTTTTGGTGGAGCTTTCAATTTCGGAAGGCTAACTTTTCCTTTGTGACAACATAATGTGAATAATGGTTTCGATCTTATAGCATTTTTGTTAGTCCTCTCTCCATACCACATATAAGCATGACAATCCACACACATAAATGTAGGATCTCCATCATCAGTATAACCTATCAGAAATAATTAACCATTTTTAAAAATAAATTATACGAACAATACAATAAGGTTAAAAATTACGTCAAGTAATGTAAGATTTAACAACAAAATACCCAAAATCGATTTTTCCATTAAATCATTATGTTCAGAAACAATTTCTTGAATGTCACTGTGTTTACTATTAAGAGTATTGTTAGGATTTTCGTCTTCACTATCAGAATCGGTTGCAATAAATCACACAACCTCGTCGACTTCATTGTCAGAATTAGGTAAACCCTCTACATACAACAAAGTTTAATCATTCAGTAATACAATAATACGAAATCTTAAACAATATATAGGGATTTATTATAGATATTACATTAATATACAAAATCGATTATATATATATATATACGCATAATACTAACCAATTTTAGTCACACACAATTTTTCTCTTCGTTGTTTTAGGATTAACATCCGTTTTTTTCTCGCATCTTGAAAATTATGTCTTCGAATATCTATAAACTGACTATACACAGATTGTTGTGTACGTAGAGTAGGTGCATAGAATTTTTTTTTTGATATACCACCTATTGGAAACTCAATATTTTGAAATACAGTGAGTAAATTGTATAGATATATTAAATTAAGCAATAAAACAAATAAGACAACAATATTAACATATAAAACAAATTCACGTATGTTTAGGTGCAATAAACGGATGTCTTGATGGTTGCCGAGCATATGATGGACGTTTAGCCTTCATAATTCTTGTAAAAAACTTATAATTATAAAAATACAGTGTTAGAAAATACTATATAATGGATGCATGTACGTAATAGGCGATTAGTATAAAATCGTCGAAATAACTATACAGTCAATCGAATTAAAATCATACAAGAATTCTAAACTAAGTTGAAAACTTATCGATCAAACTTGTCAACTAATAGCTTTATATGGCTAGATAAAACTAAACATAATCTATAAATAAATTTCAAATTATCGACTAAAAAAATCTAATGAGGAATTCGTATTGTACAAAAATCATTAAAAATAAAGTAAATTAATTTAATCATATACAATACACACGCGATATGAAAGTGTTAAAAATCAAACTATGGTATTTTATATACCCTAAAAGCATACGCTAATAATAAAAATCAGATCTAATAACATAGAATTTCATAAAGTTACATTCGTTATCAGATGCTAAGAACGCTGTATTAAAAATCGATGTATGGGAACCTAAACAACTAATGGGTTTATGTAGCCATATAAAAATAAAATAATATACAAATAAATTTTAAAAATATCAAATAATAAATAAAAAAATAATATCAAAGATATAATTAAAAGTTATCTACTAAATCGACAATCTAAAATAACTATAAGATTAAATATAATAAAGATTCAAGATTATCAGTGGAAATCAAAATAGTAATAAAACTATAAATATTTAAATATAAAATATGATAATGAGTACAACGTAGTATTTTACGTATAATAATCACATTATCTAGATGTATTATGAAAATCATAATTTTTAATTTATTTTAAAAATATATTACAATATTATAATTCGGATATAATAACATGAATTTCATAAATACACTTTTTTAATAATATTTAAACAATATATATATAAATTATATAATATAATGTATTTGTATATACACATAAATCAAAAATAATATACAGATCAATTCAACCGTTATAGTCGAAAATTAAAAGATAAGGATAATTTAAAGATTCAATAAAATAAATAGCCGAAAAAATCGCTAAAAAATCAAGGAAATAAAATAATTATATTAAATTCATGCATTAATATAATATGTAGGTGTTAAAAACTAAAATAATTATATGTAGCCCAAATATACTATAAGATTGCAATTGCGATATTATAATTATATTAATCACACTTCATATTTTATTTCACGAATTATGATATCATATTCACATATGAACTACAATATAATAATATAATTTGGAACAACTAAATAAAAATCAAGATTAAAGAATATAAAAATTAAAATATAATCCAAAATTATATAATAATCACATATAATACATGCATGCAGGTCATACGTAATTACAAATGTTGTTTACATCCATCATGCAACAAACAGGTAAGTAATCGAATCAAAACTATTTATAAAAATAAATTAATTTTATTTACTATTTATAAAAGTAAATTAAATTTATTTAAATATATGTTGATAATTAAAATGGTAATCAAACAAATTGAATCGAACGAATTATAATTTTTAATATATACAACTGAATTTGTCGATAATAACTTAATACTATTATAATTATAATTATTCAATAATTTTATATGTTAGTTTAAGCTCTTCGAAATTTTTATATAAATATATTAAATTTTATTATATACGATTCGAGTAACTAACATGTATTCTGATATCTAAATTTTTGACAGTTTTATTTAATTTAATATTCAGCTATTATCATTACAACTTAACCCAAAAACAAAATTTAGTTTTGAATACAGATAATTAGTTATACAAGTGCATAAGCGATTGATTAATAATAACAATTTATTAAAATAAAAAATCGTTTTAAATATTAATAGAAAAAATAAAATAAATAATTATTCAATTATCAATAGAAATCACAAAATTGTTACATGTTATCAATAATATCAAACTTAATTGTTCGATAAATACTGTATGGGTCATTGAAAACCGAATCAATCACGCATGCTGAACCAACATCTGGTTCGGTACATGGCAAAAAAAATTTCTTTGGATTAGATTCATAGTTAGTTTCGATATCATCATCCTTAGAACAATCAAATTCTATGGAATCATCGTCGACATCATCACTATAGTGTGCAGACAAATCATTATACTCCTCATCATCATCAAATTCATCAGAGTCATAATCATCAAGATCATTAGAGACATCATAATCATCATCGTAATAGTCTTCATCAACAATATCATCATCATCGATAAAAGAATCAGATTTGTAATAAGAATCCTCATTTTTTTTTTTTGACAACAATAAGAATCCTCATTATTAGACTCATATGGGTCTACATTACCTATATATTCTTCATACAACTAATCATTATTTTCTTCATGAGCCTCATTGTTTATTCCAATAGTATGATAATAATTTTGCTCCTCATTAGGAGAAACATTATTAGTCATACCAGCCAATGTACTTATATCACCAACATGAACAATCCGACCAACCAATAATTTTTGTTACATAATTTTTGTTCGACTATTTCAGTTAATTTTATAAATAATAATTTAATAATTTAATATTCAATATAAATTTAATTACCAATCAAATAATCTGAAATTAATTTTCCATCCAAAATATCTTTAAAATTTTCAAATTGGAAGAAAGAATCGGTGCTCTTAGCTTTTATCTCATGCATCTTTGTAGTATGCAAAAAAATAATACGGTAACGATGAGACGCGGCCATAGTAGATCCTGTTTGATAGAAAACCTTGAAATATTCGAATTCAAACCAACATCCTTCTTTGATTTTTGGCATAAAATCCGACATAACATTGTCACGAATGGAAGCTGGTATACGTGTACCCTGAATATACAAACATGTTTTTATTCGCAAATAAAATAACATGAATTATCGATAAAAAATATAAACTATATACGTAATTTACTTACATGAACATCCACCAGAATAAGATGAATGATTTTTGATTTTGATCCAGTTCCATGCAATTTCCAAACATGCAAATTTTTTACCTCGATTCGCCATTCATATCTCGAAGAATTCAATCGAGCAACATTGTAACACGGAATATTGGATCTAGCCATGATTAATATCTTCAAACTATTAATTTCAGATACGACAACGAATGATGAAAAATAATATGGATATATATATATATATATATATATATACACGTGATTAAAAAATATAAGATATAGTCATATAAATTAGAAGTTATTATACTAAATTAATTATTAATGAACCTTTTTAAATAATATATATATATATATATATATATATATAAATTTAGGATAATTTCGAAGATATCATTGATTAATATATATTTTTATGTATATTTTAAGGTATGTATTTATAGATTTACCAAAATCATTATCTAATATTAGTATAAATGGTGAATAATCTGATAGATAATATCATACCTAATTTGATGCGCTAATATTTAATATAGTATTATATATATACATTGTATTTATACTTGAAATTATATTATACCTATATAATTATTACTAAAAAATATATTTATATAATATATTATTGTATGTGTTTCTATTTCGTTATAATAAATGATCTATAAATATATCTAAAAAATTTTATTAGTATATTCGATAAATTCCTATGGATCTTGATAAAAAAAATATAGTTATATAATTTAACACGTATAGTGAAAAAAATATATATACAAAATATAGATTTGACCATAATCACGTATACGAACATAACATGTAAATATACTATACGAACTTAATAACTATAATATAAATTGATGAATCTTAGCTTTTTATTATCTTGCAAATAATCGATTAACAGGAGAAATCTCAATTGAATTTGATTCTCTTCCTCATGTTTTTCATTTGAATCTAAGTGGGAATTTATTAATCGGTGTTGTACCGTTTGATTCAAGCTTTTTTAGACGATTAGGTAAGAATTTGGATTTGAGTGAAAACAGAGGATTGTGTTTGAATCTAGAAGATGAGTTTAGTGTTGTTAAAACTGGAGTTGATGTTTGTGGGAAGAATGTTACTACTGGATCTGGAGGTTCGTATAGTATATTTACATGTTTTGTATTATGTATAGATTTGATCATAATTACGAAAAAATAAAAAAAGACGAAAAAAAAATTTCATTGTCTAAAAAAAATAAAAGAAATATCACGAATATAAAATCTTAGTAACGTTTGAAGCTATTCTACATAATTTTGTTCATTATAACCATAAACGAAACGTTTTAATATCCAATTCTATAAACATGTTGAAAATAACGACCTCTAACGATCATATTGACAGGATCATATTTTCTATTTGCTTATCGTATTGGTAACGAAAACGAATTCGTTCATGATAATAACATCCAAAAATTATAATAAAATAACTTCAAACGTGAAAGAAAAAAAAAACGAACGAAAAAAAACGACAAGAAAAGAAAAAAAGAATTCTAACCTAAAAAATTATTATGGACTCGATCGATTGATGAAATTATGAGGAGAGAAGGAACCTATTTATAGGATTCAGACAGAAAATATCTGAAAGAATATAATATTTTATTTGTTAAGATTCTGATACAATATATATTCGAAATTATCAACAATTATGAATATAAAAAAATCGATCAAAAATATATAAAATACTTCATTAAACCTATAATCGTCATTTTGAGTCTGAGGATTAACGTGGGCGCGACACGTATGCAAACTCGCATGTCATTTAATATGATAGATAATTGATAATTTTTGTGTGATTAAAAATGGAGTCAAATATTTTACTATCAATTTATATACATATAAGATATGTATTCATTATATTTTGTTAGTTTATATTAAATATAAATTTAAATATAATTAAATAAGAAATTAACACTAATATGATTAGGAATTTAAAGTGTTCGATATTTGAAAGTTATAATTTGATTAGTACTTAAATATTTAATTTGACTAGATTCGGAAAGGAATCAAAATGAGTTTTGATCAAAATTATTGTTTTATATCTGATTGTTCTAAATGGATTACATATTAAGAGTGTATGTTTTATTTATGATCAGTCCACAAAACCAGGTAATCTGGCAGAATTTCTTCATTCATCAATTCAAAAAATACTAGAAACATACACATGTGCGGATTAGTCTACTATGGTTCCTACCAAAATAAGAATTTCGAACATATTTACGAGTCGCGATTTTTTTCTTAAGTCCGATATTCTTTTTCTTCTTCCAAAATATCATAATCTTATTTCACATCTGATAGAAAACAATCATGTAAACATACAAACATAAGTTGAGACATCTTAAGAATTATAAGACATAGATAATATTATATTGATGGGTTACCAAATTTCTTATGATGCTTGTTTGCAAATCATGTAGTGTTCATGTTGATTCTCTGCCTTTCTATCAAACTTTTATATATTTGAAAAAATCTCGAAGATGTAGTATTCTT
>OVBE01016830.1:0-10736 GCA_900406425.1 Iberis pinnata | reverse complement strand
TAAGTAAATTTTAAAGAACCTTTTGAATTTTTTTTACAACTTTTTATACGTTTTTTTGCTTACATTTTAAATTTAAAATTTTTTATAATTTTCTTGATTTAATTTTGAGTTTTTAGAATTTTTCTGAATTTTAATAAAAAAATTTCGATTTTTTTGGTTTTTTTTGGATTTTTAATCAATTTTTAATATTTTTAATTAAAAAACAAAAAAATTAACGGTGTTTTAAATAGCAAGTAACCGAACCCGTGTAAAATGGGCAGATACTGATAGTTTATGTATTAAACTGGGCAAACAATTTAGTTGGTGTATTAAATTGGGTATTCGAATAGTTCGTGTATTAAAAGGATAATTAGAACACAATTGGTGTATTAAAATGGAATTTTCCCAAATAATTAGAATCCAAGAAACAAGTAATTGTGTCATTTTCTTTTTCAAAACTGAAAAATGCACTTATCTATATATACACTTGACAAGCCTATTTGGGACACAACAAAAAAAATTATTATTCAGAAAATGCATTGTATAATATATTTACTCTAAAATACATATATAGTCATTTAATTCTATAATACATTTATTCAACATATTCAATGTATGATGGATGTTCTTTTTTAGATATAATTTAAATTTTATACCCCAAAAGGTAAATGATCTGAGTGAATGTATGTAATATCTGCTATTCAAACCACAATGATTAATGTCTTAATCTATATACATGTTGGTTACAATGTATTTACACAAAATGATCAGTTTCCTATTTATTTATACAATGAAAAGGCAATATCCAAATTTAAATCACTACAAAAAATATGTACATTCTTAGTTCACGATAAACGCTATGGTAGGACTTTCATAGCAAAACTGCTAATGCTATGTTATCGGCAACTATCATAGGTATCCACTCTATGATAGCATTTTTTATGACGCTACGGTATATTCATATATGATGGCAATAATTGAACGATGTGATTAACGTTATTATAAGACGACTTTTTAATTATAAAAATTGATTACGATTTATATCTAATGCCATTATAGGTTCTCTAGAATAGCTTTTTTTAATTGCTATTTTCAATTTTGTTATGATTTATAATATGTTATGATAGTTTATGTTGTATGTAATTTTAAATGATATGATAGTAGAGAGTAACATTTTTTTTTTGCTATTGTTGATTTTTTTGTGAGCTATGATATTCTAAATTTTTAGTCCATTAGATGTTTTTCAAGACAAGAAAACTGAATATCAACATTTTTCATAACAACAACCAAACATTCATACGTGTACAATACATAAACATAAAAGCAAAGTCAACCTTCTTGGCTACGTCTCCACCATTGACTTGAATCTCATTCAGATGTGCCTTCTTCTGCTTTAGCCCTTTCATCTTCCTTATCTAATACATATATATAAAAGTATACGAATTAAACAAAAATTATTTACAGAAATTTTTATTGAGAAAGATGAGATACCTGAGTGTGAGCAAGAACTCTCATTACACTACAGTACTTCTTCATCTTGTATCTGGGAATGATCTTTCCAACATCACAATCTGCTACTACTGTCTCATCCGTAGATCAAGAAGATGAAATCACAACTACAAACAGAAGACATTTCAAGATCGGTATTGTGAGGTTAATAGTCCATAGAAAAGTAAAAATCTTTGGCTTTGTGTATTCACCTGAAGGTGGTATCAAGGAAGATGTAGGCAGATTTCCAGATAGAATAGCACATAGTAAATCGATTTCGTTCACTCAAGATAACAAACTAAGATGTTTCAAACGGCTAAATTTGTCTCCTGAACTTTTTGGTATGACACATACAATGCGATTAGTTTCTCCATATTGAGAATCCTGACTCATTGAGCTTATCTCTGATATCGCACTAGTCTCTGCGCCACATAGCTTAAGTAAAGATGAGAATCTGTATCCCAATCTGTATTGCATAAAGAAAAGAAACTAGATATGAAAGTAAATTCATAGAAGCAACAATCAGTGGAATCGATTCTATTTCGGATAAGTAAGAGATTATACCGTATCTGTTGGTTCTAACACAAATGTAAATCCTTCTAGACATTTTTGACGGACGTTTGATTCCATTACATCTATTGAAGCTTCTTCCACCATTACTGATGGTTTATACCTGAAATAGCATATGCATGTAAGTAACTAAAGAGTTTGTTATGAAACTAAGAGAATCATTAAGATAATACTCACTGACTATATCCAGGAAATGCGCTGCGGATACTTTTCTCTGCAAGAAACTATACAAACCACTGAGCTTCAAAACCCATTAACAAACAAGCAATGTAATTCTCTTACATACCTTAACTTAATTCGTCAAAACGATTGGTTTTTTGGCCTATATTGCATTGATTAAAGCTTCATTCACTTGCATATTCGGCTCAAGAAGCACATGTGTGCACTCCTCATTCAATGTACGAGTAATCCGAACACCTGAATATCAATATAGTTTCAGAAAATGCAGATCATATGAAACTACATTTTACTTAATGTTTTTTCACTAACCAATTGATGAAACTGCATCTTGTACTGATAAATCAATCTTAAAGTTCTCAGAGGAAGAACAAATGTAAAACACCAATGGAATAAAAAACAACTTCTAAGTAAAAAGTGTTTCTTCATTTTTCCATCTCAGCTTTTGTGTTGAAGTTACTAACCAATGTAGACTGTGAATTGCTGTTTCTCATTATCAGATTTCTTTGAAGGAACAATGAGAGATCGCTTGATGTTGCACATGCTAATTGCAGAGAACATTACAACTAGAAAGAGTAAACCAACTGATCGCAATACTCCATCACTATCTGCCCAAAAACATAAGTAAACGAGAAGAATGAGATATTTTGAACAAATTAATATCTAAAAAGAAACCTGCAAAAAGAAAGATTCAAAGAGAGCTACTAACTAATACATCTAAACAAAAGAACAGATGCAAATCAACTAACCTGCACCAAGATAAAAGGTCAGCAATAGGGACAATGTAAACGCCAATTGAATCAGGCAAAGTAGATCACAATTCACATATAATAAATCCTGTAGTATTGTTGATAGAGGACATACTTCTCTGTGACTGCATTGTGTTATAATCCAACTCACAAGTGCTTGTACTCCAAAAATCGTCTGAGACACTTGGCTTTTTCACTAAACGACCTTGAATCCTTAACCCTAGATGATTCATCTACTGCAACTATATCACTATTGAGAAAACACAAACAAGCAGGAACCTTTTGAGAGGAAGCAGTTCTAAACAAGTCAAGTCACCAACACCAACACAAACAAAAGAGAGTAAAGTGACTCAATTTTACCCCATTTTCAGCTCCTTCAAGTCCATACGAGTAGCTGACATAAGGACATGTCTCAGTTACAATCCATTGATGTAAATATGGTAAGACCGTAAGGGCAAGTGGCTCAATTACTTTTCTTTTGCTGTTCTTTCTTCCTCTTTTGTTGTTCATATCTGTATTTAAAGATATAATGAAAACAAAAAGGGAAGAGAATCATAATCCTTGACCAATCAATTCATATGAATAAGTAGCAGAAGGATGTATTTACCTGTAATCCATCATTTGAGACGAGCCATAGCGATCTGAACAGGTAAATACATATATAATATTTACCTGTGAATGCCACGAGATTGCAGTTCCACCGAATGTAAAAACACATCCGGTTTGCGAACGAGCTTTATGTGGATTGGATAAATAACCTACATTTGCAAAACCGATTAAACTGAACGCAAAATTTTTACAATAATATAGTCCTAAATCAATTGTACCTTCAAGATAACAGAATATGTGCTTTATCCCGTTCTAATGTCTGCGTGTAGGTGACGAACTGTATGCAAGCAAATTAGTAACAAATGCTATATCTGGTCTAGTGCAATTTGCAAGATACATAACTCCACCAATAGCGCTCATATAAGGTACTTCAAGACCAAAAGTTTCTCGTCATCTTCGCAAGCTCTAAATGGATCCTTGTTAATATCAAGGGATCTATTAACCTTTGAACTACTCAAATGATTTGTTTTATCCATACTAAAGCGTTTTGACACTCTTTTAGTGTAATTTGATTGATGCACAAAAATTCCATCTTGGAGGAGCTTTATTTGGAGACCAAGACAAAACTTTGACATTCCAAGATCTTTCACTTCGAACTCTTCTTTTATATGAGTTCTTGCATCATCTATATCCTTTTGAGTTCCAATTATGTTCAGATCATCAACATATACAAATATGATCACAAATCCATTTGAGGATTTCTTTATAAATATGCAAGGGCATATCGCATTGTTGACATATCCCTTTTTCAAAAGATATTCACTTAAACGATTATACCACATACGTCCGAATTATTTTAATCCATAAAGTGGTCACTGTAATTTGACTGAACAAATTTCTTTATATCCTTTAGTGATATTTGATCCTTCCATGATCTTAAATCCTCCAAGGATTTTCATATAAATATCACTATCAAGTGATCCATATAGGTATGCAGTCACTACATCCATCAGGTACATTTCTAAATTCATATAAGTCGCAAGGCTCATTTAAGTACCTGAATGTGATTGCATCCATTATTTGGGAATATGTTTCTTCATAATCTATTCCCGATCTTTCAAAAAAACCTTGAGCCACAAGTCATGTTTTATATCTTGTGACTTCATTTTTCTCATTTCTTTTTCGCACGAAGACCCAACAACATCCGAATGGCATTACACTCTCAGGTGTAATATGACAATAGGTCTAAAGATATCTCGTTTATTAAGGGATAATAATTCAGTTCTCATGGCTATTTGTCGTTTCTCCGAATCAGCCCTTTCTTGGCACTCTATACGGATGTTGGGTCTGGATCATCATTTTCATGATCCATGTCTTTGGAAATAGAAAAAGAAAATGTTCCATTAATATCTTCTATTTCATCGCTAGTCCATAATTATCCAGCATGGACATAGTTAATGGAAATCGCATACCTTTCTATATTAGGTTTGTCTTCTTGGCGGATCTATTTATATGGTTCTTCTTGAACCTTTTCATTTATGTCCTCTAGAAATTTTTATTTTTTGGTTCTTCTAGAACCAATTCATTTTGTTCTCCCATTTTTTTCTTTCTGGGATTTTTATCTTTAGAGCCCATTGGTCTCCCCCTCTTTAACTGAATCTTAAGATCATTCGCTTTGCTCCCATCAGTTTGTCCGTTAGGAACATTAACTCTTGATGGGGAATTAGCAGCGGGTATATATGATTTCGTCACTCTATTTATTTATGTGAACGCATCTGGTAATTCATTTGCCAAATTTTGAATATGTACAATTTTCAGTACTTCCATTTCGCGTTGTTTGGTAGGGTGATCAAGAGATGCTAAAGATGGCGTAAACCATGTAATTTCTTTTAGATCTTGTTTATTATCTCCCCCTAACGCTGGAAATTTATCTTGATTAAAATGACAATCAGAAAAATGTGCCATAAACATATCACCAGTTTTTGGTTTGAGGTATCTAATGATACTCGGTGACGTATACCCAATATATATTCCCAATCTCCGTTGTGTCCTCATTTTTGTTCTTTTGTGGTGGGGGTATCGGGTACATAAATCGCACAACCAAATACTCGGAGATGGGATACATCTGGCCTTTTCCCATATGTTAATTGAAATGGAGAATATTCATGATATGTGTTTGGTTGTAATTGGACCAAAGCTGCTGCATGCAATATAGCATGTCCCCATATAGAAATTGGGAGTTTTGTTCTCATAATTAAAAACTTTACAATCATTTGAAACCGTTTAATCAATGACTCGACCATGCCATTTGGTGTGTGGACATGGAGAACCGAGTGTTCAACATCGATTCCCATTAACATGCAATAGTCGTTAAAAGTTTGTGAAGTGAATTCACCAGCGTTATCAAGCCTAATTTTCTTTATAGTATAATAAGGAAATTGTGCTTTTAACCTGATTATTTGGGTAATGAATTTTACGAAAGTCATATTTCATGTTGTAGTAGACACACACGTGACCATCTACTAGATGCGTCAATTCATACTATAAAGAGTTATAATTTCTCTTGAATTAATTGTTGAATGAGATGAAGAAGTAGAAGCACATTTTGGCTTAAAGATTTTTCTAAAAGATGAAGCCATGATTTAATCTGGATTAAATACATGCAAAAAAATACTAACCTTTTCTTTCTTGACACATCTGGGGCTTGCCAATGGACTTACGGCCTCTTTATAGGACTTGCAGCCTGGAACACCAACGACAATAGTGTCTTTTCAGAAGAGTAATATCTTTTCAAAAAATGTTTAATTAGATAGGAATCAAAAGCTTTTTTAAAACAAAAATAGTTAAGAAAGATTTGTTAAAATTTCTTTTAAGATCTTTTACTTATTAATTTTTAATTTTTATTGTTTATATAAAAATGCAAAATTTATTTAAGTATACTCGAAGAAAACTATAGTTGTGATATGCTTAAAATTTTTGATTATATTGGTTTTAATAAAATATATAATTTTGTAAATAACACTTTAAATATTACAAAATTAGACTTTTAGAAATTTGAGAGGGTTTTTTTAGAGAGAGGTGATTATGAGAAAGCTTGTGTCCTTCTTGTGAACCCAAATGTGAGTATTTATTATAGAGTCTTCATTATTGATCTTGTAGAGAGAATCTTCACTATTGATACTTGTGATAATTATTTGTCTTTTTGCTTTTTAATTTGATTAGTACATGTCATAGCCTTGGGTTCAATCTTGTTTGTCTTTGTTAGGCATCTTTTGTTGTAGTCTTTTTGTTGGTATCGACATTATTGCTAAGTTTGGTAGTAGGTCTTGTAGTGGGTCTTTATGGATCTTCTAGTAGGTCTTGTGGATCTTTTAGTAGCTCCCATTTGTTTTTCGATCTTATTAGAAATCTTTTTATTTTTCAAATAGTTCATCTTATATAGATATACTTTGTATTTTATTTTGTATCTAGACATTATATACAAGTAGTTTACACTTACAATAAAAAAATATACATAGTCTATCTATACAAGATGTACTCTCGAAAAAATAAAAAGACTTCCAATAAAATCAAAAAACAAGTGGAACCCACTAGAAGATCCACAACATCCACAAAACCCATTAGAAGACCCACTAAAAGTATTTATCCTAATTAATCTTCTCTAGTATTAAAATAGATATTATGAACAAATCTTCTTAAACCATATATTAAATTTTAATTTTTTTTTAAATTCTATTGTGATATGCACAATAACGTATGTAGATAAAATAGAAATTATCTCCACTTAAAACTATTTAATTCTTGGTTACATTATAAATTAATAATCCATATTCATATTATCAAATAATGAAAAAAAATTAGAGAAATGCATTGAAAAGCAACATTGACCAAGACATGATACCAAATCTTAGAATACCAAATATTGTTATTTACAGCTGTAATCATNCTCTATTTTTTTTTTTTTTTGCTTAGCTACAAATAGAAAAGAATATTGCCATACCACTTCACCACTATATAACACAACACTTGGATGAACTTAATACACAATACACAAAAGCCAAAACAACACACACAAAAAAAAAGAAAAAAAATAAAAAATAAATAAAGAAAGATTCATCATGACAAGAAAGAAAGTGAAGTTTGCTTTCACTGCCAATGATTTATCAAGAAAAGAAAGAAAGGTTTATTGAAGAAAGTAAATGATCTCTACTCTTTCTGGTATCAATGCATGTACCATAATCTATAGTCCATACGATTCAAATCCTGACGTATGGCCATCAAACTCTGGTGTTCAAAGAGTAGTTTCTGAATTTATGACATTACCAGAGATAGATCAACATAAGAAAATGGTGGATCAAGAGACTTTTTTGAAGCAAAGGACAACAAAAGCAACTGAACATTGGAAAAGACAAAGAAAAGACAATAGGGAGCTTGAGATGACTGAAGTCATGTTTCAATGTTTGATTGGAAACATGAGAATGTTTCATTTGAATATTATGGATCTTAATGATTTATGTTATATGACTGAGCAATATTTGAAAGAAATTAATCATAGGATTGAGATATTAAGGGAGTCTGGTATGGAGATTGGTGAATCTTCTAATGTTGCTGCTGAAGATGTTGTTGATGTAGGGGTTGGGTCGCTAGTGGCTAGTGTAGATTTAGCTACTCCATCTACCACTATGATTTATGAGGTAGGTTTCTTCCTCCTCATCCAGGGCAACTAGAGCTTATTTCAATGCTATGCAGCAGCAACAACAACAACATTTATTTTGTCACCCTACAACTCCACATGTTAGATTTTATGAACAATCTAGAAATCTAAACCTAAATCAGAGTCATAGTCAAAACAACCAACAATGGTTTCTTGAGATGATGAATTATCCTGAGCAAATGAGTTATGCAGCTAAGCAAATGAGTTTTCCGTTCATGGATAATATCCACCATAACCGTAGCCACCACCAGCACCATCACCATCACCACCACCAACCACCATAGCAGCAAAACCTTGAAGATTCCTCTATCGATCCGACAACCAATAACTCAAACAGTAATGTTCAAGTATTACCAATAATTTATGGTTCCGTCAATATTTCTAGAGTGAATGTTCAAACGCCAAAAAAATATATCCTCAGATGCTTTTTTGTAATAAACTTGCATTGTAGGTTGATTTTGTTTCTTTTCTGGTGCTGTTTTTGTCATGATTTTGGACCATTTATGACTTATTGTCAAAATGATTTTGGTTTCTGTTGTGGTAGATTTGTGATATTTGCATTCTTTTTGTCAGAAGATGGTCTCATTGATTGTGTAAAATGTTATAAATATCTACAAACCAATAAAAAAAGAAATATTAATTTAAGAACACATTTTTCGTTAGTAAATTCATTTTTTAATTATGGACTCTAGATTGATAAACCAATATCAACAAAGAAAAGCAAAAATGCTTTCTTTCACGTTTCTTCTTCGCTAATAAATTTAATTTAGACGATCTTACAACCATCAAAATGATCAATATTTATGTCAAAATTCTCTAAAGTTTATGAGTTTTTTTTATTAAATGTTAAATTTATTAATCAAAAGGTAACTGAATATTTACAAAAGAATCGGTTTGTAAGAGCTGGTAAAGATTGAGAAAAAAGCTCTAGCGGTTTTTTAGTGTGTTCCAGGTGGCCTCGTTAAAACCTGTATCTGGAAAACCCAGTGGGATAAAACCAGACACAGGAAAAAGAGTACCCCCTGAAAACACAACCGCTGAGAAAACAATGCACAACAAAACTAAAAAATAATCGAAGTAAATGGCCATTGGTAATCAATGTGGGTGATGATGTTGCCACCGAGTGTTCAGCGTAGACAAGGCTGATGATGGTTGGTACGCAAGGCTGGTGATACGGTTTGTGATGGTGCGAGTGATGAGTAGATGTAGCAGGTGATGATGTCGAGGAGGACGACCATGACATCGTCCATTCTGCTCCTGCCATAGATGGTATATAACGGACTGGAAGGATAAACGTAGTAGGATAGAATCTTGGCGGGATAGGGAGTGACGGCGCAAAGAGGTGAGAGTGAGTGTCCTATCTGGGCTAATATGATGTCGAAGGATAGGTGAGGCAATGCTTGACCAAAGTGTAAACGAGTAAGGGCACGCGAAGAAAAGATGATCATGTGTTTCGTCAGGCTCCCCGCAAAGCACACAATGTTGATTTCTGCCCCAAACCCGCATCCGTCTGCCGGTTGATAACCTGTCAAGAACAGCAAGCCAAGAAATGAAGGCATAACGAGGTATAGACTGAGAAAACCAGAGAGAAGAAGCCCATGACCATGTGTGAGTATTCTGACGGATCTGGCTCCATGTTTGGGAAGTGGAGAACATGACTCGATAAACGTCAGTAGCATGCTTCCAATGCAGAATGTCGGCGCCGGCCTCATGATTCGATATCGGCAAGGTGACTATTTGGTCATAGGTGGCACGAGCCAATAGTTGACGAGGTCGTCTGAGTCGCCACCGAGTCGTGGTAGCTGCCTCCGAGACGGTGGCATAACAAGGCACTACTAGTTCGCGGATACTTGTGTCACCAAGACGAGCAAACAAAGGCCCCAGAGGGGACCAACAATCAAACCAAAAAGAAGTACTCTGTCCATTCCCAATATCGTACCTGAGAAACTGGGCAGTAAGTGGTCGAAGCTTGACCAGCTTGCGCCAAACCCAAGAGCCTCGAGTTGCTGGAGCATCCCAAAAGGTAGAGTGTTGGAGTAGGTAATGCCTTGTCTAGGCAGCCCATAGTGAAGGACTAGAATGCAACCGCCATATGAGAGATAGAGAGTATCCTCGAGCCGTATCATCCAGGCATCGAATACCCAAACCACCCTCCGAATAAGGAATACAGACATCTGACCAGCTTACCTTTGCCATGGTGTGATTTGTTGGAATTCCCGACCAGAGAAAATTACTACACATACTCTCAAGAAGACGGGGACACCATCTCGGCAGTCTAAAAGCCGATTGCCAGAAGTTGATTGTACTGACGATGACAAACTTGATGAGCTGTAACCGACCTGCAAAACAAAGCATTTTGGTGGGTCAAGCATTAAAATGAGTACTCACCCGATCAATCAGAGGGGCACAATCATCCATGGTCAATCGCTTCGTTGTGAGTGGGAGACCCAAGTACCAAATAGGAAGGGATTCACGACGGAACCCAAGATTGTCAAGAACGTGCTGAAGAG